>MEHQ01000930.1:234544-266848 GCA_008828725.1 Saccharina japonica | reverse complement strand
ACCCAACCCAACCCAACTCAACCCAACCCAACCCAACCCAACCCAACCCAACCCAACTCAACTCAACTCAACCCAACAGGGCTATAGCATTGGGTCTGCGTCGCTGGCGTGCTTCCTGCTGTTCGGGGCGTTCATGGACGAGTTCTCAGAATTTTCCGGGAAGGAGTTCAAAACCGTGGACATCGCGGTGCCGGAGGTCCTGATCGGCGGCTTGTTAGGGGTGAGTTGTAATTTATAAATTTGTTCCCTGGATTTTTATTTTTATTTTTGTCTCTTTGCGGCATTCATGCTACCGCGCTTTTGCGTGTCGTTGGAGTTGTATATACTGTAGATCGGCGTCGATCCGGCGCCTTGCCCTCGTAGGCGAGCTACGTATTTACATAGCACGCGGCAAGTTAAGTTATCCAATTGCAGCCAGGGCTGTTCACGGGTCGGGTCGGGTCGGGTCGGCTCCGGTAAGGGTGACGCGACCTCGATCCGTGAGAGTTTGAAAGCCTCCTGACCCGACCCGACCTGACCCGACCCGTGAGCTTGGGAAAAAGAAAACTGACCCGGCCCGCAGGTCGGGTCACGCACAACCCGTGAAAAGGCCCTGTTTTTAAAACCATTTCGGACTGTGGAGAGCTCCGTACAGCGGCATCGGCCACACGTTATTTTATTTACTCGTACGAAGCCCATTTTTTGTTACCTGTGTCCAAAACCCATCCTAGTGTAATTCCCAGTAAGTTTAGTCCCCAACAATGGAGGGGGTGCCATTCTGACGAGGTTATTACCCGGTAATTTTTGTTTTTCCCACTGCAAAACTGATGACTGGTAAATATGGTAATGTCATGTATTTTTAGTTCTTCCTCATTACCGTGGGTGCGATTGTAAGAAAAGGGCTGGACTGTGATTGGCTGGGCAATTGATTGGTCGTGTTTGGTCCCACCGGTGACAACCAACGCGTGCAGGAAGGGCGGAAGGGAAGAAGGAAGGAAGGAAAAAATGAAGGAGCCAACATCAACCTTTATTTGTTGCTCGGGGGCAGGAGGGGGGGTAGTTCATATTCATGCATGGCCGTACAGTAGTCGTATGACCAAAGACCCTCGCATCCGTACAATACCGGGACGGGGCATGTCGGATGTCGGGTTTTCACCGACCAGGCGGGGCGGGGGGGGGGGGGGGGGTGGGGGGTGGGGGTTGGGGGGGGGGGGGGGGGGGGGGGGGGGGGGTGGGTGGGGGAGTGGGCGGTCGTTACGAGCGAACCGAGTTTCCGTTTTGTTTTTGCCGCACATACGTACCGCGCGACTATTAATAGCATAGCTGTGTGGGTGTTGTATCATACCCTGTCCTGTCCTGTCATGTTGTGCCCCGCTCTGTTGGGGTTGGGGGGGGCGGGGGAGCGGAGGCTGAAGGAAGGATACTCATGTTGTGGCGTGTTGTGTTTCCGTCGCCCGCTGCCGCTTTCGAGGGATTTTCCTCTCTTGACGTTTCGTTTTCCAATCGTCCTCAGGGACAGGCAGACACAGTCAGGCAGACAGACAGGCGGTAATTCGCTTTTTTATTTTGTTTTGTTTTGGCCAGTCAGCGATCGTGTGATGCGTACAATTCTGCCAAAAAAAATGCATATCATTTCTCGATCGCGTACATGCCATGTGCCTTGCCTCCCTCCATCAACGTGCTGCTGCCGCCGCTACCGCTGCCAATGCTGCTTTGCACCGCGTCGTTTTCTCGTGTCGCTGAGCAGGCCCGATCGCGGACAACGCGGGGGGCATCGCGGAGATGAGCCAGCAGCCGGAGTTCGTGAGGGAGGCGACCGACCGCCTCGACGCCGCCGGCAATGTTACGAAGGCGATCACAAAGGTGCACACAGACACGCCGGGCAGGTCACCAATCCCCACTTGATTACCAAAATAAGCATTTCGGGGTAGATAGGTTCCTGATGCGCACTGTTATGGTCTAGGTGAATAGCTCATGTTGAGCCGGGTGGGAAACGTCAAAATTTGCAGAAATCTACGTAGCATATGTTTCCTGGATTTTGAATCTGTACGATGAGTACACATGTATGTATGCTGCACAACATATCATAGTGGCTGGTTAGGATCGGAATGATTCAGATCGCGATCTGTCCGATGTGGGCTAAGGTGCCACTCTGTCCGGAAATGTGAGGACCGTTTTTTTACTTTTTTTTAATAACCCAAACGGTTCTAATAATTCCGGGCGGAGCGGTGTCGACGTAGCATTACCCAACCCAACCCGATCAAACCCAACCCAACCCCAACCCAACCACCTAACCCAACCCAACCCAACCCAACCCAACCCAACTCAACTCAACTCAACCCAACAGGGCTATAGCATTGGGTCTGCGTCGCTGGCGTGCTTCCTGCTGTTCGGGGCGTTCATGGACGAGTTCTCAGAATTTTCCGGGAAGGAGTTCAAAACCGTGGACATCGCGGTGCCGGAGGTCCTGATCGGCGGCTTGTTAGGGGTGAGTTGTAATTTATAAATTTGTTCCCTGGATTTTTATTTTTATTTTTGTCTCTCCCCCCCCCCCCCCCCCCCCCCCCCGCGACACACACGCCGACCAGGTTATGATGATCTTCTGGTTCACCGGCCTGGCGATCGCGGCTGTGGGGAAGACGGCGGGGGAGGTGGTGCGAGAGGTCAGGCGGCAGTTCAAGGAGAACCCGGGGATCATGGAGTACAAGCAGAAGCCCGACTACCGCGCGTGCGTCAGCCTCGTCACCGAGGTGAGGCAGATGCTGTCCAGAGGGGGAGGGGGGGGGGTCCAGGGTTAAATCTGACTAAGACCCACCATCCCCACCGCCCAATGCCGGTATATCTTGTCAATATCTGACAAGATATACGAGCTGGTTCAGGCATATCACCGCAAATTTCGTCAGTCACGAATGCCGTATGCAATAGCAAATCCAATGTCACATATTTGGTATCATACTGACCGCCATGAACAGTGGAAGAGGGTGGCATCGCCAGTTTTTTGTTCAAGGATCTAGAACTGGCGCTACCGCCGAAAATGTGGCCCGACCAATCACAGGCCTTCAAATACGTCAAGAATAGTCAGACGTTTCCGTAGGAAAACATGTTTTCCCCCCATTATATTTTTCTGAACGGGCCGCTTCCAGGTGGTCCAAGGCATTTTTGTACAAAGTTTCACGCAAATATTCGAAGATCTGACGGGGTATGATCATATTAAGTCGTATTTAACGCCCAAAATCGATTCTACACTGAAAATAAGTAATTACGAGGCAACGCCTATTTTTGCACTTTTACCGCACAAAAGTCCAAATGTCCACGCCGTTTTGTGGAGATGGGCCCTGAAATTTGGTACGCGTGTTTTATGCGCCCTACCCGAGCCTTTTACGAATGGGTTTTTTATTTTTATTTTTTTTCGGCGGAAATTTTTAATCTCTCAAGACCCAAATTTCCCGAAAAATTACAAAACAAACAATATCTGACGGAAAAAAAAAAAATCTATCCGTTAAAGTCTCGAGTATAGCGCATAAAACACGTGTGCCAAATTTCAGGGCTCATCTCCAAAAAACGGCGTGGACATTGGCCACTGACTGAATTTTCCGCGGTGTACTTGAACCAGCCTGTATACGTTACACATTTTTTGCGGTGCGGCCTGATCCAAGTGCGGTGCAACCTGAACCTAATGACGAATTGGATGTGATCGGGCTCGAACGAATCGGCTGTAATCGGGGCTGTCACGTAAATCGGGTGTAGTCGGGGGCTCACGCTAAATCGAATTTAATAGAGGCTCTCACACAAGTCGGTTGCACCCGAAACTCTAATTGGATGTAATTGGCGCTCGCACGAATCGGATGTGATGAGGGCCTCACACGATTCGGATGTAATCGGAGCTCACACGAGAAACGGATGTACTCGAAACCCACTCGAATCGGATGTTACTCGAGACTTATGACGAACCAGGAGCATTCCGGGCTCACACAAATCGGATCATGTTCTTCGGAGCTCTCACGAATCGGATGTTTATACGGCCACCAAAGCTCACACGAATCGGATGTAATCGGGACTCCCACGGAATACGATGAATCGGGGCTCTCGCGAATCGGATGTAATCCGAGGGGCACGAATCGGATATACGAGTAATCCGATGCTTATCACGAATCGGGCGTATTCGGGGCTCATACGAATCGGGATGGAACCGAGGCTTCCACGAATTCGGTGTAATCGAAACTCACACGAATCGGATGTAATCCGGGCTCGTATATGTACGAATCCGATGAAATCGGGGCTCCTACGTACGAATCGGAATTACTCGTGGTCTTATCACGAATCGGATGCAATCGGGGCTCTCACACGAATCGGGTGTAGTGGCTGGGGCCCGCAGAGTAGGCGAGCTATCTAATTTACACGCCTGGCTATATGTTAAGACAAAGTCGTGGGAATATTGATACTGCACCGACCTCGTCTGCCCTCCCAAGAAAAGCTGTTGGAGATGGTGGTCAGGTGCGGGGTTTCCCGGCAGCGTTATATGTTATTTAAAAAAAAAAAAAAAAACTGCTGTGAGATCGAGGATTTCGTCGAAACTCATATTTGCTATTAATAGCTGAGTTTGATACTTCGATCGCGCGTACTTTCGGGTTTTAGATGTCCTCATGCAGGGTGTACATCCCGTATGAGGGGGACACACTCTGAGGCTGTAGAATTCAGGGAGCGTGTTCTATCAGGGAACCAATAATTGGTGAAACAAAGAAAAAAAAAAGTCAGTCGGAGCGCCGATTTCTTTGGGTTCATATATATATATATATATATATACCCGGTGGTTCCACAACCGCGAACCACAAGGGAGGATAGATACCACGCACGGCATCTCAACTATTTTCTACCCCTAGCGAAAAAAGCCTCCGTGCGACTTGCTTTTTTTTACTATCAGTTTCCCTGCCCGTTCTGCTGGCTGTCTGCAGGCCGCCTTGACGGAGATGAGGTTCCCCGGGGTGCTGTGCGTGGGGATGCCGGTCACGGTCGGGTTGGTTTTCCGATGGATCGGAAGCATGACTGATCGACCTATGCTCGGGGCGGAGGTGGGTTGAGGCCAGGAAATTTGCTTTGACAGGCGAACAAGGAGGGAGGGAGGGAGGGAGGAGGGGGGGCGTACTCATTTGTTGCTTGCCTTCGTCATTTGACCATTGACCACGTATCCCTTTCGAGACGGAGGGGAGGAGGGGGGGAGCGAGATTTTGGGACCTACACGCTACGTACATGCCGTGTCAGAACTCGGGTGGTGCTTCCTTTTTTGCGACACTTAATTTCGAACGACAGTGCGGATCGCTTTGCTGCACTTCGCAGCGCTTCGCAGCGCTTCGCAACGCTTTGCAGCGCACTTGTGCGCTCTGCAGCGGAGACGTTGATTGTCGTTGTCATTTGTCGTTTGTCGTCATGGCATGTTGAGCTCGTGTCACGTCTTTTTATCGCTGAAGGTGCCGGTTTGTCCGCCGCGATCAACATACCTGCCTCATGCTGCTTCCTGTGCCCCCCCCCCCCACCCCCCCCCACGCCCGCCCCCCCCGCCCTCGGCCCCGCCACTCCCTTTTTCTCTGATGGTCTTCTGCAGGTGCTGGCGGGCTACCTGATGTTCGCAACAGGTGAGATTTTTGGATTTCATGCCAATCGAGTACGTGTATAGGTACACAGATAGTACAGGTAACCGCTCAACAACCAACATCCTCGCATACATCGCTCCCACTCCCCCTCCCCCCCCCCTCCCAGTCGGCTCTTGCGGCAAGCACTTCCTCCGCTGATTCCCCTGTGTAACGGTTGTTGAAGGCGATATGTTGGGTGTATGTATATATAATACCACTCTTGTGGACGACAGTATAAGGAGCGATCACGCGTTGACATGAAGACTAAACGCCCACTTACACTTCCGTCCAGAGTGACTGATCTATGGCAGTGCGCGGAGTTGTGAACATGCGTACCCTCGACCTCGTTGGCCCCTTTTTTCTTCTTTTTTTTGCCACGTCAAGTGTCCGGCATCATGATGGCGCTCTTCTTGGACAACGTGGGGGGCGCTTGGGACAACGCCAAAAAATACGTGGAGGTGAGGGCTTCAACGTTTTTGGGACGGATGCCGTTCACACGTTCACACGTTCACACCCCCTTGCCGCAATGCTGTTGGCGGGGTAATATCGTGTTGACGCGCAGGTGTCATATTGGCGGGGTAACGTCGTGTTGGCGGGGTAATGTGGCGTTGGCGGGGTAATGTCGTGTTGACGGGGTAATAAGGCCGGTTTGACCGGGAATTGTCGTGTTGTTCGTCGTAAACACTTGTATAACAGGAGTGCACAGGGTGTGTTTTTTTTAGTACACACAGCAGTAGTGTCGCCGTACGTAGGTGTGTGTTTGTTTGATTGTTTGTTTCACCAGTTTAAGGTTGAACTCAACGACTGATGCGGTTGTAAGCTACACGTGGTACAAGACATGTTTTCAAGATTTTCCCTTAGTGCGTCGTTGTGCGCTACTGAGTGCACAGTGTAGAGGGTACAGTGTACACTAAGTAGGGTTTTTTATATCAGGTAGATAGTAAGACCTGTATGATAAAGCTATGTTTCCACGCTAGTGAGGGGCTTGCTGTTGCAGCACTTTTGACGTGTCGTTTATTTGCTTTGCTTCCGCATCCCCGCGATAAATCGCGGTCAGCACAATCGCGAGATGCGCCAGCTTTTTAGAACATAAAGGGCGTGTCCGGAGTGGAAGCGGAAGGGCGAAGATTCGGGGAAGGGTGGGGGCGAGATGGGAGATAGAAAGGGGGGTGAGGGGGGGGCGTGGGGGGTGTACTCGATGTGGGGGGGTGTACTACATTTTCATGCATGACCGTAGTCGTATGACCATAGACCCTCACATCCCTACAACGCCGGGACGGATCATGTCGGGTTTTCACCGACCAGAAAGAGTAAAAAGAGTACCAGATACACAATATCTTGGCACGCGAGAAGAGAATGGTGTCAAACACGACATGGTACATGGACATGCGTTGCGGTGCTGGCCGACTGATCTCGACGTATACAGAGAAAGCAAGTAAGCTCCGGTACGACACGCCTCTTGCGCCGGTACAATCGAAACCCGAAAACGCTTCGAGGTCTGGAAAACGAACGGTGAACACTCGTACTTGTAGAACTTGAGGGGGGTGCTCGTGTCAGTATTTCCCCTTCGCACGCCGGACCGATGGTCGAAGCAATTTACTATTAGTCGTGCGGCTTTGTGGTAGTGCGACGGTTTCCCTCGGCAGACTGAACGAAGAAACAGTTGCCGAACTTGCTCCAGAAAAACTTACACCTCTGTTTCGGACGCCTATTATTTATAGTAGTATTCACATAATCCACGCTGTCATTTCCCGCCGCCCCTCTCGTCGATATTTCCCCCCTCTCGCGTCACCTACCCCCAACCGCCCCCACCATCCCCACCCCCACCCCCACCTCGCGCGCGTGCCTCTCTCAGTTGGGCAACTTCGGTGGAAAGGGCAGCGATGCCCACAAGGCGGCAATAACGGGAGACACAGTCGGCGACCCTTTCAAGGACACGGCGGGGCCATCACTGCACGTGGTCATCAAGCTCTTGTCCACCACCATCCTCGTCCTCGGCCCCCTCTTCATCTCTGCCGATGTCGGGGAGTTGGATGCCTAACGAAGCACCAGCAGCAGCAGCAGCAGCAGCAGCAGCAGCAGCAGCAGCTCCCGGAGGCAACGCACAGCTTAACAGGAGTGGGCTGCCTAGGGTCGTCGTATATCTTGCTCGATTTGTCGTCCGCTTTATATGCACTAGCGGAGACTATTTTCTTGAGCTCTCTCTCTGTGGCGAGGGGGGAACGAGGGGAGGGAAGGGCTGGGGCGAAAAAAAATAAATGCGTGGGAACGATAACTAATTGCGGGCGCGAGGATTGATTACGCCATGGGCGAAGAGAGGGTTTCTGCTTTGTTTTTGATTTTTTGCTGTTTTTTTTCGGCGGCGCAGCCAAGGCGTTGTATGTTTGGTGGGCGTGTTTGATTGTTTCTTTTTACGTACATTTTTGGGGAAAATCGAATTCCGCGCACACGGGCGCGGCAAGATTCGAGGGATATGACGGGCAGGAAGGGGGAGGAGGGCGGGCGAGGGGGGGGGGGTAGCCAGGTTTTGTGTGTGTGTTTCAGAGGCGTTCCTTTCTAAACTACTGCTTGGTGTCGATGTTTGCATACAGGTGTCGGGCGGGGGCGTTACGAGACACGGCTTCTTGAATTTGTTTGCGTGTTTAGTCCTTACTTTGAACGAACTGCCTGTTGCTGTATACTGCTTGCTGAGTACAGCCGGCCGTATATGAGGAGTGTTATTTCTGGTTTTGTGCCCCCGGGGTACTTCGTACCTGGTATTTACAACCTGGGCCGTCACTGCTAATGCGCGTCACAGCCGACACCTTAGATAGTGCTTTATTGCCCGCTGTGCAGTATTTTTGGTCCCTTGTAGGGCTCTGTGTGGCAAACGCGTGCTTCTAATATTTTGCCGTCTTGCGTTTCCCCTCTCTCATCATGAGCATCATCAGTAGAGCGGTAATACTCACCAGCAGCCAACAACAGGAGGGGTTGTTTGTTTCTTAATATTTTATTTGGTATATACTGTACCCGCTTGTAATAATCATGTGATTAAAAAACGAGTGACGAAAGAAAAGGAGTGGCATTCGTTGTTGCTCTGTCGAACCAACGACAACATCAACGTATGGGATGATACGCAACAGAGTATTACGCGTTACGCGTACTCGTACGGTACCGAGTCAGTAAACTCTGTACTCAAGGTAACTCTATTTCCTGCCCCGTTTGTTTTTTGTTTTTGTGTCTTGTTTTGTCCTTGATTGTATCACACCAAAACATCATAACACAAGCAAGCACTGCAGCACCAACAACCAGCAACCTTCACTATGATGTCGCGATCTCGTCTCGTGTTTCGTTGTCGTCGGATCAACGTTCAAGTTTGGGCCAGTCGCCACTCACACATATAACACGTAGCACCTTCACGTGTACCTTCGCCACCTACGCATATACGTACTCGTAGCCTCTTCAGGTGTACCTGGACTGCTGCTGCTGCTGCTGCTGCTGCTGCTGCTGCTGCTGCTGCTCTTAAAAAGTGCTTTGGAGCCACTCAACGCAAAACACTCATGCACATCACTTCATCATAACTTACTTGTATCGGTGGTGGTGGCGTGAAAATTGTGTGAAATTAGTTTGAAAATTGCGTATGAAAAAAACTAAGCGCCACCGTCGGCCACATGGATGAGGTGGAGGAGTTCGATGGATACAACCGTTCATACTTCTTGTGGTGTTGCTTAAATTGGGAACCTCCTCATACGGCCGTCCAACCTAAACAATGAAGAAGTGCACTGGGGAACGGCACGGCAACGCGCATTGGCGCTGCATTGCCGTGAGTCTCGGAGCCTCAGAGAAGCCAAAAACATTCCGTGCACCCAGCTGGGTGGAATTTACTTTGCGCCCAGGTTGTGTAGTTGAGTGCACCAAGAACCCTGATCCCACGACCGGTACGTGGGATGACGGTTCGCGTTTCACGCCCTGGTTTGTTCGCGCTTCGCGCTCACGGCCTCCGGTGGCTCCTCCTGCGGAGGGCTGATTACATTTCTTGGTGCACTACGAGTATACACAGCAGTAAAAACCTACTGGTACTGGCAAATAATGACAATCTGGGTGTACAATAATTTCCACCCAGCTGGGTGCACCGATTTGTTTTGCAGAGAGGCAGCGAAAAACAAGAATGGAAAGACGAACAAAAATCTCTCTTTAAAAAAAAAAAAATGTTGGAAAAAGTGGAAAAGTCCAAACAATGTTGGCAAAGGGATAAAAAAACTGCCGTTGTTTTGTTGTTTTCCGTCCCCGATGCTATAATAGCCCCCACAATCACTTGAGCACGGCGGCAGCAGAGATCGAGAGCGAGATCCGCTTCCGTAGGCAGGTCGAAGGCTGCAGTGGACGCGCAATGATTTGACCGGCGCGTGGGAGTGAAAGGAGTACAGCGCGCAAAGCTTGTCTACATCATCACTGCTGTGATTGACAACAATTCTGCAAAAATAGCATTTGCTTTGCCCAAAGCAAAAATCGTCCGCACTCCCTCTGTACTGTACTCAAGTACAAGTAAGCAGCCATGCGAAAGCTGATGAGGCCGAGATTGCTATGCGCTGCCTGCCTGTCAACGGCGTTGATCAGCGGGACGTGTATATACCGAGCCGTGTTCCGTGGCCTGGGTGAGCCTGAGCTGGCACTATCGACAGGCGATCCGGTGGGTGCTGCGGACTCTGCTTCTTCGACAGCAACGCTGGAGGTCGCTGGGGTCGAGGATGCAGCAGCAGGAGCAGGAGGTGCAGCAGGAGCAGCAGTCGCGAGTTCGGCACCGTCTAATGATCGCTTGGTTGGAGAAGACAAGGGGCTGCGAGCTGCTGCTGTGCCACCGCCGCCGGCTGTCTCCGTGATGGAGAATGCCCGGTCGGTGTATGAGGAAACGTCTTCTGATATTCTGGTGCGTGATTGTGTGAGCGCGTGCGTCCACGATCTACATACTGTGTAGTTCTAGAATCTAATGCCTGCAAGAGCCTGTTGCGCTGGGCGTTGGTTGTTGGTTGTTCTGTGCCTGGCACACTGGTACCTACTGGTACTATGCGTCGGTACGTACGATACGATGATACGTCTCGTAGCAAATGTAGAAGTGTAGGCTGCCGTCACTCGTACTGATCGATAAAAGGTGATCATTGACAACCATCACGTAGAGGTGCACAGCAGGTGCACCCAACGTTCACCCAACGAGTACACTACAAAAACAAGCCCCGCCGGGTACTCGCGCATATTTTCGTTTTTTTTTTGAGTGGGCTTGTTAGTATGGTATACTAAAACGCCATACAAATGAAGTGTATGGGTTTTAGAATGCCCATTATGTATCATATGGGGTTTAGTATGGCCATACTAAAATGCCATATAATTTTATACACGAGTACGACGAGTGAGTATGGGTTTTAGAATGCTATACTAAACGCCATTCAATTATCGGGCCCCATATTCGTACGAGTAGTCGGCGAGTGTTGAGTATTGAGTGTTGAGTGTTGAGTGCTACGTATGATATGTACCAGGTACATATTTATATGATGCGTTGATAATTGATAAGTACCCGGTGACGAGTACCAAGCACCCCACACAGCAGTTGTTGGCAAAGGGGGGGGTTGTACTAAGTTGTGAACACTTGGGTTTTTCGTGAAAGGGGTACTCGTACACATCCAATGACTTAACAAGAGGTACCCTCCCTGGTATACGCAATTGTCAAATAGACCAAACGACCAAATGAACATACCCAGCACCCGGCTGGTGTCTGGTGTGTCTGGTGTTACCCCCAACATCACGTTCTGTTGTGTTCTTAGTTTTGGCCGATGGCTTCTGCGCCCGATAATGTTGCAATTGGAATCTTGCCCACCTCGGACAGATAATCGAATCCCCCTTGATCTTCATCTTTCAGGGCAGATAGATCCCTGATCGGTATGATCTGTATGATCTAGCTCATATGTTGTCGGGTGGGAGCCACACGTATATATAATCTGCATGATCTACGTAGGACACATTTGCTGGGTTGGGTTGGATCTGTACTCTGTACAGGTCCTGCACAGCACATCATAACGGCAGGTTAGGATGAGATGACCTAAATGATCTATATCTGTAGATGATCTTCCCGACGCGCGAAATCTTAATCTTTGCCCACAAAATGGCGGAGGGATATAATATCGGTGCTGCCCGGGTGCCCGCGGGTGTATACGGTATACTATTATGTACCTCTTGCTCCACCTTCCTGCAACTTTCTGCATTTCTGTTGTTGCTGTTGCTGCTGCTGGTTCAGAAGTAAGCCGCCCCCCGGAGATTTGGTTCTGAGAATGACAGGCTCGCTTGGGCCTGACACTGAGCTGTGCCTTATATACGCACCAGATGTCACCGGGATGCTGTCGTTGTCCTGTGGTTGTTATTGTCGCCATAATTTGCTAGCCTGTGGCTCGTACAGCAGTTGAAAACGACCCCCGCGTCTGCACTGCGCCTCCTGCACGTTACCGGCTACATATATACAGCGCTGCGTACGAGTACAGCGTTGCTGACAGGGGTGCTGTCAATATCTGAATTCACCGTTCGTTGGCGGATATGTACGACTACCACCGTAGTAAAGAGCGTTGAGTCCGGTCAGGGGTGCGAACGATTTTCGATTTTCAGCGCTCGATTTTTTCCAGAACGGGAAGGTTGCCAATAATACAATAATACCAAGCAAAAAAAGGTGTTTTCGGAAAGATCTGGTCGATAAGCCTTCCGAAAAGATAATGTTCGACTTTAAGTAGCACCCTTACCGTTGTTGAGAAAACAAGCGCTGAAAAACGACCGCACGCACCACGCACCACTGCGCGAACAAAACTCTCGTTACGGCACGTACTCGTACAAGCGATTCTACGACAACAATTGCCTGACACGCTGCTTTGCCTGTGTGTATCTATTGAAGAGCAAAAGCTACTGTGGTTGAAGGAATAGTGAGCAGCCGTCTGCGCTGCTCCTCGATCGGTCTCCCTCCCGCATACTTGGTATATACCAGGTACACAGTAAAAACAAAAAGGGAAAAATCGTAAACCACACAGGTCATATTCTGACACAAAACCCCTCCCTCTGTCTCTGAAAGTGGCTGCACTGAGTGTAGTATCTCTGTGTCGTAGTTTTGTGACCACAGAACTGGTACCTTTTTAGGATGAAGAATCGGCACGGACACTGGGTGTGCTGGATGTCGACGGGTAGAAAGGAAGGTTTAATGTGAAGAACACACACACACACAGTAGGGAAACCACGGCGGAAGGAAGCAGGAAAGAGACGGCAAACAGAGTAGGTACCAGACCGACTAGCTGGTAGAACCTGCCTGTACTACGGGCAAAAACCTGCCTCGGCTGGCTGGAAGGTGCCTTTGGTGTGCTCCGGCTGGCTTTCCTTTCCTGTCGTTCTTAGTCTTGCTCTGTTGGCGCTGTTTCGGTCCATTTCATTAAGTTTCATTTCATTTGGTTTTTTATTGGAGGTCGCATCTCCTCTGGGAGAAGCACGACACTTTCTTTTATTTTGTCATGCTTTTTGTTTGGGTTGCTTGATTGTTGATTTGCTTCAGTATATTTACTTTTTATTATTTTTTCCTTTTCGCTTTTTTCCTTTTTTCTCTTTTTTTTCTTGCATGCACCTGGATTGCTAGCAGGGTAGGTCTTGCCTGTCGTATATGGCATTGCATTTTCTGCTCTGCTTACTGCACTGAGCGTTGCAGTATCTCTGTGTCGTAGTTTTGTGACCACAGAACTGGTACCTTTTTAGGATGAAGAATCGGCACGGACACTGGGTGTGCTGGATGTCGACGGGTAGAAAGGAAGGTTTAATGTGAAGAACACACACACACACACAGCAGTTTGCGAACGCGTACGTACGAAGTTTCGTGTTATTTTTTTTCCGGACTCTTTACTTCGCGCAACGACTCTTCTTGTTTGGGGTTATTTCGCTAACAAACTTCTTCGAAGTTTCGTGTGTGTTTCTTCTCACGTTCTGGTGAAATGTTGAGTGCCTCCTCGTGTAAGGAGCTCAGAAAATAATAAGCCGCCACCCCTATACAGCAGTAGTAGTACCAGGTATGATATACTAGTTGTACGGAGGACCATAGTAAATAGGACCAAATATTGTTACTAAAAAATCGTAAATATGTGGATGTTTGTGTATACCGTAGGTCCTATTTACTAGTATTACTAGTGTTTACTATGGCCCCCTGTAATAACGTTTGTGGCATTTATCGGGCCGTCTTGCGGTGCACCACAAAGTAACAGCCGATTTCCCTAACTGAGAATTGCCTTTCCGATGAGAATGAAAATCGGCTTTATTAAATTGTAGTTTGCTTTGTTGTTTTTTACGAGTTTGTTTGTATTTCGCTCACAATAAAAAAATTAACCTGAAATATATGTTCCTCGATGGTACATATATATTACAGGTATCGATCCACGAAGAAACAAAATCGAACCCAACCTTGACAGGCTCGTGAAACAGAGGATATAAGGGAATGACGCATGCTACGATAGAGGTGCACCATGTTATTTCTGAGCTCCTCACTTTAAGGAACGTCATACCTCACCGAAAAAATGGTTTTGGAGGAAAATAAAAGTGCTGCCGGATGATAAATCTCATGACCGAGGTTTAGCATACACATTATTCGTCACAAAAAAAATGAAAGTCCGACGAATTTGGGTTAAGGAGCTCGATCGTTCAGAAAACCATTCAGTCCAAAAGTGCTACCTCTACCGTAGCACGTGTCGAATTGACATTTACGGGCGAGGTACCGGTTTTTATGAGACTACCGATCGATGCCGATTTCGATTTTTTTTTGTTATTGACGGCTGTCACAACTGACAGTAGTTTACCGTGTAAATTTTGACTGTGAGGGAAGCACATTTTTTTCCCTTTTTTTTCTGTCCATCCTATTTATTATCTTCGCCCTCCCTTCCTCTCTCCTTCCTAGCCGTAATTCAGATCCGGGGTCACAAAGTAGGCTCTCCTCCCTCCTCCCTTACTACGGTTCTTGCCTTGCATTTTTATCGCGAGAAAATTTCAGCACTTTCTTTCCTCGTCGACTTGCGTCGGATTCCGCCTACCCACGCCACGAAGGCGCTCTCAGCAATAATTGGTTCCTTTATATTTTTTCAAATAAAGTCAAAATCTCTCACGGCGGTGGGATTTGAACTCGGGTACCAACGATAGTAGCCTTTGCAGCTGACCACTACTCTACCGGTGCGTACAAACTTAAAAACCCCCCCAATATTTTCGATTTTCATTGTCCTCGGAAAGGCAGTTCTCACTTAGGAAAATCGGCTGAGAAATCCTCGCGCACCTCTGTAGCTGCTTCGAACGCGGCCCTGTTGTGTCTTTGGTTTATTTTTTATTTTAATGTTTGCCTCTCGTTCTTATCCCTGTGATAAGGAAGAATTTTACTACCTGGCTTGGTGGATGGCGAGCTCGGTACTTTTCCTTGATGAATTACGGTGGTATGTCTTTCGTCTTTGTTTGCTTGGTGTATTGCCTGTCGCAGCTCCCCCAGGAGGGCACGACAGCGATGCTACAACCTCCTGCGTGTCATTGGCTTCCAGCGTCGACAGCATGGCGACTACAGGACCCTCTCGTACGCGAAGGCTCTCAAGCACGATGCAAGAGCATCGACTCGCCGATCCGTAAAAGGCGGCTGTTCTTTGCGGGGGCTAGGGCACGGCCACACAAGGGGCGACTACCCAGTCGGGTGATGTTCGGGATAACCATGACGGGTGGGGAGGGACGCAGACCGGGCGGACAGCCAAACACTTGGCAGGAATGCCTTGTTGAAGACCTCAACATCAAGGTATTTCGAGTTACCGAGGGGTCCACCGCACAGTCCCCGTTGGTGTTTGGAGTAGAGACCGCAATGTGGACCGTCTCGTTGCAGAAAATAAGGCGGGCAAGTGGCACAGGGGGGTCCTCGAAGCAGCTGAACGGTTCATGGTCAGGTGGCACAAGGATGAGGCGGACCTGAGTAGACAGCGCCACGCATCCGTTGCGGGTGATGCTTAAGGGAATGGGAGGGGGGGGGCAACAGTCGTAACGAAACCGCGATTGACCAGAGCAGGAAGGAGACAGCCGACAGGGTGGCAAGGAACCAGGCCGATTTTATAGTAAGAAGGCCCCGTCTAGACCAGGGCGTTCGTTTGGTGTTGCGCTGTTGCGCGGGCGCAACATTTTGGTCCAAATAACCGTTTTGCGTAACAACAGTCGCCGCGAGGCTGGTTGCGCGCAGCGCAGTACGCGATTTTGGGCGCGCAACATTTTCGGCGCAGGCAGGCGCAGGCGTAACTTTTGTTGCGCACTTATTTAGGCGAGAAAACAAACTAGTTTTTTTTTTTTTTAAACCACCGTACGTAGGCGTTTAAAACAATATGCATCTTACAATTCGCCGTTTTTTTTTTTTTTTTTTTTTTTTTTTTGCACTTTTTGTCCAATTGGCCGTCATTGACCATCTTTTAGACATATTTTAGGCCCCCTATCCTATTGACCATAGTCGAAAACAAAAAATAGATACTCGTACTTTTTGCTATTCGAAACGGAATTGAGTAGGAAGCGCCACGCATCCGTTGTATGGGTAGCGCCCAAGGGAATGGAGACGGGGGGGCGGGGGGCGGGGGGTCGTAGGGAAACCGCGGCTGGCGAAAGCAGGAAGGAGACGGCAAACAGGGTAGCAAGGTACCAGACCGAGACTATTAATAGCAGCTGGTAGAACCTGCCGTGTATAATACCGGTACAAACCTGCCTCGGCCGCGTGGAAGGTGCTTTTTGTATGCTTCGGTTGCCTACCCTTTATTTTCGTTCTTCTTAGTCTTGTTGCTCTGTTTACTTACGTTTAGTTTTCATTTTATTTCATGTTTCTTATTTTATATGGTCTGTCACATCTCTCATCCTCCGGGAGAAGCACAACATTTTCTTTCTTCGTCTTTTGTTATGGTTTTGGTTTGTTTGTTTGTGTGTTTGTTTGTTTGTTTGTTTGTTTGTCTGTCTTGTCTGTTTTTTTGTTGGCTTGTTTGTTTGTTTGTTTGTTTGTGGGCGTGTTTTGTTTATTTTTTTATTGCTTTTATTTTTATTGTTTATTTTTCCTTTCCGCTTTTTCTTTTGTTTTTCATCTTTCACGCAGCTGGGTCGCTAGAAGGGTACGTCGTGCCTGTCGCATGTGCCGTTGCATTGTCTGTTCTGTTCATCTCTGTGTAGTAGTAGTTTTGTGACGAAATAAATAACTGATATCTCTGTAGGATGAAGAATCGGCACAGACACTGGGTATGCTGGATGTCGACGGAACAGCCGATTTTCCTAGTTGAGAATTGCCTTTCCGATGAGAATGAAAATCGAGTTTAATACTTTGTTTTTGTTTAAGAGTGGTATTTCGCTCACGGTCAAACTTTGACCTAGGAAATATGCTCTTCGATGGTAGGTATCGATCCACGAAAAAAAAATGAAATCAATCTGGACAGGCTCGAAAAATCAAGGATTTAAGGGCATTTGCATTTATGAGCGAGGTACCTCGCACATAAATCCAGATTTTCTGGGATCTTCGATATCTTGAGACTGCCGATGCCGATTTCATTTTTTTTTTGTCGTCGACGGGTGTCACCACTGACAATAGTTTACAGTGAAAAACATAACTGTGAGGGAAATACATCTCTTATACAATTCAAAAAACAATATTTTCGATTTTCATTCTCATCGGAAAGGCAATTTTCAATTAGGAAAATCGGCTGTTACAGGTGGAAAGGACGGTTTAATGCGAACAACACACACAGCGTATACGTCAGTGTCTCTTATACGTGGGATGAAGAGTCGACCCGGACATATGTCGCCCTGTAAAAACACCGACTAATGTCAAGAATTCGCACAAAAACACAGCGTCAAATCGATTTTTAAGACAAATATATATGATACAATCGTATGATGTAACAATCCGACCCAAAATATAAGCACCATTTCAATTACATATTTATATAAAAACGGTCCTTATATTACGGTTCAAATTGGTATGTAATAATATTGTCATACAATATATATAGAGATATACTACTGGTGGTATTAACATAGGCGCACTTCGATGCGAGTGGACGAGGGAAGAAAGAGGGTGGAAGTCTTCTCGCGGCAAGACACGGACCGTAATGGGGGAGGAGGGAGAAGAGCCTAGTTTGTGTCCCCGGATCTGAATTACGACTACGTATAGTAGGAAGGAGAGAGATAAAAGGGCAAACGTAATAAATACGATGGATGGAGAAAAAACAAGCAAACAAACAAATACACGTATATACTACTGATCCAAGCGTATACGCGTATACCGGTATTATTGCATCATACATACGGTCAAGCACAGCCACACACGCGCACTATCAATAACCAACAAAGCAAGCGCCTTTCTCGGCTGGACACATGTACACGTTAGTTAGTGTACACACACAGGTGCTTAAAACACACACAACAACACCGGCGGGGAGCACAACATACATGATGGGGCTGACGGCACCAAGGCTGCAGTATATAAGAGGAAGGGTGACCCCGCTTTCACTATTATTATACCACCAGGTTTAGGCCACACTACGTACCAGAGGGCATTCATTAGTTGTTCGGCGTCGGTTGCACGCCGCAGGCGCGCAAGCCCCCTGCCCCGGCAGGACCCCCCGGGAGGGCCCCCGGAGGGCCCCCTGAGGGCCCTTGGAGGGCCGCCGGAGGCGAACAAAATTGCGATCTATGCGCAAATATACGCCTCAAAACTACGTAAAAAGCCTTTGAATTTTGTTTTGGCTACGGCGAATAGGAAAAAGTGCCTCAAAAAGAATAAGAGCCTATTAATACGAGAATAGCAAAAGGTACCGAATTTTGTTTTCGACTATGGCGAACAGGACAAGGGGCCTAAAAGATGTTCAATTACGGGTAATTATTAAGAAAATAGACCCCCAAAACAATTTCTCGCCTTCGGCAAGAAATAGATGCGCAACAAAAAAAAAAGTCCTGCGGCGAAAAATGTTGCGCGCCCAAAAAAGCGTGTTGCGCTGCGCGCAACCAGCCTCGCGGCGACTGTTGCGCAAAACGGTTATTTTGACCAAATGTTGCGCCAGCGCAACAGCGCAACACCTACATAATGTCCTGCTACCTGGCAGTGTGTACCATTTAGATAGACAGCGCGAGCGGTCCTCTCGTTGTATGATACTTCACACTCAAGGACGGACGCACCCCCTTTGGAACTGCACTGACTGCCTGCCTATCGCTGTGTATGTTCTTCACAGCAAACCGTTCTTCCGACCCGTTGACAGGCCACAAAGACCCGGTCGGTGTCCGTGCCGACACTTCACCCTTGGGAGAAATACAAGCGCTATACCATACGTACACTGCTGCAGCAGTTGCGCAGAAACCTAATAACGCTGAGTCTACAGCAGTTATAATTCCAGGTGCATTGTCCCCACACCAAGACAGACTCACAGCAGTCTCCCAAACCCCTCAACCCTTGAACCCTTTTAGAACTGCAGTCCCATTTTGGGGACAATCCACTCTAATTCTAAGTAATTTGTCCCCAACACGGGACTCCAGTCCTATAAGGGTTAAGAACTCGTCCCACGTTTTTGGGGACAAACTACTTGGAATTAGTGTGGTCTATTTTTTTCAGTTCTGAATGTGGGTTAAGGCCTAAACGGGTTAAAACACGATTTTTGTTGGTGCAGCGGCACATTTAACATTCCGTAGAGAGCGCAGGGCGGTGCATATATCGCCAAACTACCGTACGTAGGAAACACGCTTTGGGGCACTTGTTGTAGCTTTTTCTTGGAACTATTCTAGGTCTCGCTCTGGGCGGGCACAGTGTCCGGTCGCCCCGGTGGTCTAACTGGTAGCCACGAAGCCTATAGGCCCGGATGTCGAGGGTTCGATTCTCCCCATGGAGGTTTTTATTCTCAAATGACACCGTCTGTCGAGAGCGCATATTATAGCGTGGGTAAGCAAAATTCGACGAGAGTTGACGAGGGAAGAAAGTGCTGATCTCTTCTCGCGATAAAAAAGCAAGGCAAGAACCGTAGTGGGGGAGGAGGGAGAGGAGCCTACTTTGTGACCCCGGATCTGAGTTACGACTAGGGAGGGAGAAAGACGGAAGTGCGAAGATAATAAATGGGATGGGGAAAAAAAAAAAATTGTAATACTTTTTTTTTCTTTTTTTTTCCATGCCATTTATTATCTTCGCCCTTCCTTTCTCTCTCCTTCCTAGTCGTAACTCAGACCCGGGGTCACAAAGTATAGGCTCTTCTCCCTCCTTCTGCCCCCACTACGGTTCTTGCCTTGCATTTTTTTATCGCGAGAAGATTTCAGCACTTTCTTCCCTCGTCGACTTGCGTCGAATTTTGCTTACCAGGAATACTGCTGTACCAGGTACAGCTTGGGGCGTAGTAAGGGTTTCGCGCCTGCTCTTGAAGGTCTACGAAGTAGGCTCGAAAGTTCCTCGCACCCCACACTGCTATTAATACTACTACGAGTACTGGTGGTGCTGGTACTGAAATTCTAAGCATCTACAGTAACTGCTGTTGTACTGTTAACATTAATATGCACGAGGTGTATGTCTGTGTAGTTGGCTCGCACAAAACGTGGGTGGGTGGGTGGGTGGGTGCGATTCTAGAACGATTACACGGGGCCGCACTCGTCTCACAGTAGCATTCTACCGTATATCATATTATGACACTGCTGTATACCATATCCCCTCGATCGAATTTCAACGCTGATTTGCTCAACGACCGGTCGAGCGCTAACCCCGAGCGACCCGTCTATGGAAATATCTCGACGAGGTGCTGCGAAAACCGCCTTTTTCGTTGTCTGTGCCCCCCTGGTCATGGAGAAAATTGTCTTTGAAATTTCTCCCATCAGGGGGGGGTGTGATATACACTGCTGTGTTGTCATATACGGTAACCACGCAACGCGTTTTTTTCTCTTCTCACGCCGCTTGCTGGGCTACTCGTAGCTTTTGGTATAAGCAGCAACCATCGCCGGGCGGTCCTTCCTTCTCATTTTGTAATTACTGATGTTTTTAGATGACATCATACCACGTCATGTGTGTGTTCTTCACATTAAACCGTCCTTTCTACCCGTCGACATCCAGCACACCCATTGTCTGCGCCGATTCTTCACCAAGTTACGTGGCCACAAAACTACGACACAGAGATACTACGCTGCAATGCAGTAAGCAGGGCAGACAATGCAATGCATATACGAGCTGGTCTGTAAAAAAACTAAAATTCACTTAATCGGGGTTTGCGCAATCGTTTGGCAGTATTAGGACCTCATATTTGGCAACGATGTTCCCGGGTTTGTATTTCTCTTCTCACGCCGCTTGCTGGGCTACTCGTAGCTTTTGGTATAAGCAGCAACCATCGCCGGGCGGTCCTTCCTTCTCATTTTGTAATTACTGATGTTTTTAGATGACATCATACCACGTCATGTGTGTGTGTTCTTCACATTAAACCGTCCTTTCTACCCGTCGACATCCACCACACCCATTGTCTGCGCCGATTCTTCACCAAGTTACGTGGCCACAAAACTACGACACAGAGATACTAGGCTGCAATGCAGTAAGCAGGGCAGACAATGCAATGCATATACGAGCTGGTCTGTAAAAAAACTAAAATTCACTTAATCGGGGTTTGCGCAATCGTTTGGCAGTATTAGGACCTCATATTTGGCAACGATGTTCCCGGGTTTGTAGCGCGTTTGTTCATGTTGGGATTTTTAGAATCCGAGTTATTTTCGTCGAGAAATCGCGTATCGATTCCATCCCATCACGTGCGAACATATTTCGATACTAAAGTATATACAAAAGTATGAAAAATACATTCAGTGGATGTTTCTGATACTTGGTGAGAGCGTTCCTTAGGGCAAGGGGAAACGATCGATACCACCGCCACCGCTCAATTCGCGCTCGATCAAGAGATATTGCGTACATACGATCCTCATACAAATTTAAGATACTATTATCAAAGACACAAAAACTGTTTTTCGCAACGCAGTTTTACGATTTTTGACCTGAACGTTTGACACTTGATTCGTAGCGCGTTTGTCTAGGCGTTCAAGCGGGAACCCAAGAAAAAAAAGTTTTTTTAACGTGCATTTCGGTCGATTTCTAGGTGGGCATTTCACTCAAACGATCATAATTTTACCTCATCGAGTTTTTTTTTTGGGTTCCCGCTTGACTCGTTTTGTTATCCGCGTTCCGGGCGCCATGCAAAATGCCACCTCATGAATCGCAAAACTGCTCTGCGAAAATCCATTTAACTGTCGTGACTGGCTTTAAGCCAGACCAGCTCGTATATATATCCCATATAAACGACAGGCACGACCTACCCAGCTATATAGCAACCCAGCTGCTGCGTGGAAGAGGAACACAAGCGAAAAGCGAAAAGCGAGAACCACACATACGGCGAGACAACACCCATAGTAACAACAGTAGTAGATAATTTTCTCTGTCGTTTCCGCTTCGCACCTCGGGCCATAAGGTTGCTCTCCAGTAGTGCTCGTGCGACGGTAGGTCCAGGCAGGCGCAGCAGACCCATCGTCTGCGATTGATTCCACGTGGACATTGTTTTGCAGCAGGCAGCAGGCAGCAGGCAGCAGGAAGAAGGGCAGCAAGCAGCGTAGTGGTGCGGAAAGATGAACAACAACATACTATAGATAGTATATGGGGAGGGCTCACTAAATATACGCGCCTCACCTATGTACGTTTTGTTTGTTGTTTGTTTTTCTTCACATTAAACTCGTTTCAGTTGCTAATCCCTATAGTCTGATCTAGCAAGATCACGGCCCGTGGTCACAAAAGTGCTAGAGCCATCAGAGAATCCTAAAGAACACGTACACTTAGCAGGGAAAGGATACACAAGTCCGAAGAGGTACACCTAAAATCCCTACAGCATGTTATGCGTGTCCAAAACTGAACTACACGCCCGCAATCTCCATTCGACTACAGCAGCATCGCCCCCCCCCCCCCCCTCCCACTCTTTACCAATGAATTTGCCGACTACAGCGTACGTAGGAGGGAGTCAACCGCCGAACAGGCGTGAGTGCCGGGGAGCTTGGCCGAGCGATGCACCCGTACAGCATATTATATATAGTACTACGAGTACGGTAACTGTATGTAGTCACTACTACTACTGTGTATTAGTATGAAACCTACCTGAATGTATACCACGTAACTTTTTTTATTTAGGTGGGTTGTTCATGGTATGGGGGAGGTTTAATTAATTAATTTAGCGAAAGAGCAGGGGCGTCCGAAAAGTATTTTGTCGACACCTAACTATCTAAAATGGTCAGAATGGAAAACAATCTGAGCACTGTGATCCCTGGACGATTTAGCACAAAAGAAGTTTTTTCACGTTCTTTAAAAAATTTTCCAAAAACCAATCACTTGGTTTTAAAGACCCCCCCCCTCCGAGGACCCCTATAAATATATGGGATATATTTAATAGGTTTGGGTTGGCGTCGGTTGGCAACGACGCGCGTAAAACACGCCCTCGGCTAGCGTTGAGCTAGATCACCAGGGTGCCGTTTTTTTTTTTATTTTTTTTTGGCTGGTCACCAAGGTGTGCTGGTCGGCTAGATCATTTGGCGGTCGCTTTCGTGGGTCGGGCACTTTGCCCTCCGCAACGAAGGGAATGGTGTACCACGTAGTGTTAGATATTGTAAGGCGTTTCCGCGACGGCTAGTTACAATCGTAAAAGGAAACATTCTTCTCGCGGAAAGGGCCCGACACCAGAATTTAAATTAACTCGATTGAAGCTTCGTCGTCCATAGCAAGTCCGCCTTCAGAGCCGGTTTCTTAGCAGGGATGAGCTCACCCTCCATGCCCTCTACTTCGTCCACCCCCAATCTACTCCGCTTCCCCTACCCGGTTATCCCTCTGGCAAGACGCCGCCTTTTTCGGTCGCTTTTTAGGTCCTGTGCCTATAGCAACGTTGGCTCGTCCTGCTCCCGATTGGTCTGAAAACCCGATTTACGCGCTTTCTCAGGTCCCCCCGCGCACTTTGTTATTCGCGTGATTGCCGAGGTCCTCTCGGTTCTGTCATGTCTTATGATACCGTGGCGCCCGTGGACAAACAACTCTGAAGTACAACCCCTCCCCCCCCTCCTCGGGCCGTCAGCGTTGGGGAGTGTTGAGTTCGTTACGGTGTCTTTAAAACCAAGTGGTGATTGGTTTTTGGAAAAATTCAGAAAAATGCTTTTTTTGTTCTAAATCGTGCAGCGAACACAGTGCTCTTATTGTTTTTCCATTCTGACCACTTTAGATATAGTTAGGTGTCGAAAAATTATTTTTCGGGACGCCCTCGGAAAGAGGGAAACTAATATCATATTAATAGTAGTAGTAGTTTAGTGCCGTGGTATGCCAAATGACACTGTTTACCACACTCCCTCGGACGAAAATTAACGCTGATTTGCTCGACGACCGGTAGAAGAGCGCTATAATCCCGAGCGACCCGTCTATGGAAAGGTCTCGCTCGACGAGATAGATGCTCCGAAAGCAGCCTTTTGCGTTGCCTGTGCCCCCCTGGTTATTATGGAGAAAATTGGCTTTGAAATTCACCCCAGGGGGTGTGAAAAACACCGCTGCTGTCATATACAGTAGTACGTCGTAGTAGAGGCGATAATTTAGTTACAGCAGTAGTAGCAGTATGATGCCACTGGAACCTTGCTGTTACACAAACAAGCAACAGCATCACAATACCTGGTATCATAATAAGGAGGAGAGGAGAGACACAGAGCACGCATCGCTCGCACCGACACAGTAGCAGTTAGTTGCGGGGGGGGGTACGAGTCTCACAGCGGAGGGTCTGCTACGTGCGCAATAATAACAAACTGCTGCTGCCTGTATAATAGTACCGCAAGCAGCAGCAGCAGTGAGTGAGTGAATGAGTGGCTGGCTGGCATTCTCACCCTCACTTGTAGAGTCTAGCCTACGCGCCTGCCACGCCACCGTGAAGATGAAGCAGCAGCAGCCGTTTCCCCCCGATAGAGACGTTTGTTTGTTGTTGAAGACGGTGTTCAAGCGCGTCCGTCGGACATAATAAGAGGCAAACATTTAGCGACGCAAAACAACACGCGAACGGGATCATTTAATAGGAGAGATCTCGTAATTCGCGCAGCAGGCGCGGGGGTCTCCGGGTGCTGCTACTACTACTACCACTACTACTACTATTACTACTACTACTACTACTACTACTACTACTACTACTACTACTACTACGACTACTACTACCACTACTACTACTACGACTACAAATGAATGCGATCATCGTTCATGTGGCACAGACGGCGTCCGTCGAGCTTGAAAAATGAGTTCCCGTTTTGTTTTTTACTACGTTATCCCTTCAAAACATGCGTGTGTGGTGTGTGCAATGTGTGCAGTTATTTTCTCACCGGCAGCCCGTACGCGGCCCCGCTTTGAACAATGAGCAGCGCGCAAACGACGAAGACGGAAGCTGTGCGGGTCATGGTACCGGTAGTAGTAGTAGGAGAAGGGGGAGTATTCCGGATGATGGCGAGGATGCAGAAGAAGGTGGGATATAATATACTATGTATTATACCTGGTATATAGGATGTGCGTGGCGGAACGGCGAGCTTGAGTGGTGATGATGACGATGATGGTGCGGTTTTGGTGTGCCGGAGAGGGGGTGGAGAGAAGAAGGGGTGGAGAGAGGGTGGCACAGCAGGTGGCACATGTGAATGGCGAAGGGCCCAGAGTTTTTATGTCGAATATTCCAGGTAGCACACGTTTCACGTCGAAAGAAACATCCCCCGCGGGTGACCTACATTATTTAGCTTTTCAACCAAGGCACTTGTTGTAGGAGTTACGACCAGTAGGGTGAGGGAGAGAGGCAGAAGTGCGAAGATAATTAATGGGATGGAAAAAACAACAAACAAACAAACAAACCTTCAACCCTACAGTAGCTCCTAACCTAACCCTAACTAACGCAAGTAATTGGTTGGTGGCACATATGATATGTGCTTTCCACGGGATGCCCACCTATTATAATGGGTTGTGGCCCTTCAAATGTCATAATAGCCCATAGCACCAGCCGTATAATTGCACGTACGTTACGTGCTATGGGCTGTTAGAACTGCGCGTACTTTTGCACCATATTTACCCTTGCTCCCACCCGGACCTGATCCCACCCGGATCTGATCCCATTTGGCACCCTGCTCCCACCCACAAGGTGCAGAAATACAATCAGCCCTCCGCAGGAGCCGCCGGAGGCCCACCTGGCACATCGATCCCATTTGGTACCCATGTAGGCCATACATATCTACAACAACTAACTCCTGCTATACATATAACCGTATTGAATGTACGTGCAGATTCGCTAGACTCGCACGTACGTGCAACGTGCAAGTTCTCCGGAGCCGAGCCCATAGATGCCCACGGGCGTTCGTCGTAAAAAGTAATAGAATGATAGAATGGCAATCCTCGAAACATCCGCCGCCGACCTTGGTTGGGGCCCTTGAGTACACTTTCGTCAACAAAGAAATTCCAAAACGAAAAAAAAAATCGCATAAATATATACCGGTCGGTAGTATAGTGAAGTTTTGTGACCACAGGACTGGTACCTTTTTAGGATGAAGAACCTTCCTTTCTACCCGTCGACATCCAGCACACCCAGTGTCCGTGCCGATTCTTCATCCTAAAAAGGTACCAGTTCTGTGGTCACAAAACTACGACACAGAGATACTACACTCAGTGCAGTAAGCAGAGCAGACAATGCAACGCCATATACGACAGGCAAGACCTACCCTGCTAGCAATCCAGGTGCATGCAAGAGAAAAAAAGAGAAAAAAGAAAAAAGCGAAAAGAAAAAATAATAAAAAGTAAATATACTGAAGCAAATCAATAATCAAGCAACCAAATAAAAAGCATGACAAAAAAAGAAAGAAAGTGTCGTGCTTCTCCCAGAGGAGATGCGACCTCCAATAAAAAACCAAATGAAATGAAAGAAAATAAAATGGACCGAAACAGCGCCAACAGAGCAAGACTGAGAACGACAGGATAGGACAGCCAGCCGGAGCACACCGAAGGCCAGCCGAGGCAGGTTTGTGCCCATAGTACAGGCAGGTTCTACCAGCTAGTCGGTCTGGCACCTACTCTGTTTGCCGTCTCTTTCCTGCTTTCGTCCGTCCTGGTTTCCCTATGACCCCCCCCACCCTCCATCTCCATTCCCTTGGGCGCCACCCATACAACGGGTACGTGGCACTTCCTACTCAGTTCCGTTTCGTTCTCGTGTAACACACGAGAGTCCCGGCAAGAGAACGGGGAATAACAAAAACAAAATGAATACGTACGTAGCTAAGCAACCAAAGAAAGTCCTAGGAAAACAAATACGGAAGGCGGAGAAACAAAGGCGAAAGCGATCACGGTAACATAAATATAAAACAAAGTAAATGAAGCAAATGATGCGAGGGGCTGTAGCATCGCTGTCGTGCCCCCCTTGAGAAGCAACAACAGACAATACAACAAGCAAAAAAAAGAAAAAGAAGAAAAAGAAAAACAAACAAACAAACAAACAAACAAACAAAGGGAAAGAAAAACCACCAGAAATACCCAGGGAAAAAACAAAAAACAAAAAAAAACATCCGCAAGTGCGCCTCACAAGCGGTTCTTAGTAGGATGCTTGCAGGTCGCCCTTCATGCGACTCGCTCAACAGACACCACACGTTTCGCTTCGCGCTTGTGCAAGCAAAGTCTGCCTGGTTGGTGAAAACCGGACGTGCTCCGCCCGAGCATTGTAGGGATGCGAGGGTCTATGGTTATACGACTACGACCATGCATGACATGAGTACACCCACCCCCGCCCCCTGACTACCAAGAGTATTTAGAACTGCACCACTCCTGTGGTAGGGAGAAAACACTTGAAATTTGACTTCGATTTTTAGGTTGGAGTATAGCAGTGCGGTACTAAAACACCAATCCGACCTGTCGTTCCCTCTCCGCGACAAGGCGGTAACGGCTTCTCATTGTTGCCCCGACTGTGGGACTCCAGAGGGCTAAAAACTATGCACACCCCGGATAGATATCATCGATTCCTACTTGATGATTTACAGTAAGTAGATCTTTCAGAGCCTAGCTCAATGTTGCCGGGTGGGAGCCGTATGAACCTGCATGATCCTCGTACTGCCGTAGGACAGGTTTCCTGGGTTAGATCTGTACTGACAGATCGTGCACGACATCTCATAACGGCAGATTAGGATCTACGTAGATAATCTATTAACAGATCGTGATCTGTCAGACGTGAGAAACTACGCGCAACTCTTTCTCGAAATATGAGGGAGTTAATCCAAACGGTCTTTACATTTCGGGACAGAGTGGAATACAGCAGCTATGTATAATATACTCGTATGTCGAAAATAAATCGCGATTTCGACACCCACCACACGGAGCAGCCGGGCTACTGTAGGCAGGGGCAAGTGACAAGTGCCCACAGCAGACAGTAGTGAGGTATCGCTCCTTGAGAGTGAGTCCAGCCTTACACCGCCGGAAAGACCCCCCGCCCGACGAGCTTTCCAGGGGCAAGCGCGGGGAACGGAGAACATATCGTACTTCGAAGTATATATTTATAAAAAATTGAAAACAACAGCAGCTATGAGATCGAGGCTTTCGTCGAAACTCGTCTTTGCAAGCTGTGTGTGACACTTCGATCGCGCATAAAACGGGTTGTTTCATATGGCCTCATCCAGGATAAGTCGCCGAAATCCGAAGAACTTTTTGAAAATCCCTTGGATATCCTTATTACGTAGTGACTCCGACAATTTCGAAGGTTATAGTAAAGTCATACCCGGATATAGGTCAAACGGCTCCGAGGAATTGACGTGATCAAACGGGTCTACTAGCGTAAGCCGTTTGTCGTCATCCAAGTTTATCGGATCAATCAGGCTACCACGTGGGGCCGTCTTTGAGCGCTTGATTATTTGTACATGTGTATTGAAAGCAGCTGTGAGATCGAGGATTTCGCCGAAACTCATACTTTGTACGTAAGCTGTGTGTGATACTTCGATCGCGTGTACCTACGGGGTCTATATTTCCTGATGCAGGATGTACATTCTGTATATATATGGTACCTACCGTGTCGCACGTGTGATGTTCAGATTAATAGTAAAATAACACACCCCCTGGAACGACTTTCGAATTTCGTAGCCAGTTTTCTCCAAAACATGGGGGGCACCCAAAACGAAAAATACTGGCTTGTGTCGAGATCTGTCCATAAGACGCGTCGCTCGGCGTTTGTTTACCCGCTCTCCCCGTTGTGAACCCATTCAGAACTGAAAAAAACTTATCCAACACTAATTCCAAGTAGTTTGTCCCCAAAAACGGGGGACCGGTTCTTAAGGGGTCAAGGGGAAATCGGCTTTAAAATTCGTACGAGGGAGTGTTATCTTATCACCCGGGTGATAATCGTATCACCCGTGTGATTTCTCAACACCCGGGTGATACCATATATACGACCGTCCAACCTGCAGTACACACTCGGGCCCCACAAGTAAAATATTCGAGAAACGATTATCATCGCCCGCCTCTCATGGTAAGCATCAGAGGTCATACAGCAGTAATCTTAATGCTGATAATTATTATACGCTGTGAAGACAGCAGTTGATTTTTAGCAGTACTGCACATGTGCTCCGAGTACCTTGGAGTAAAGTAAGGGGTATTCTTGGGGTATTGGAGATAAAATACTTCAGGTACTTCGTGTACTCGCAGTATTTGGGCTCTATGTACTTCGGAATACTGCTCGTACTCGGATTATTTCGAGATACTGTACTGCAGATACTGCCATACTCGATTTCGGGGTCCGATACTGCGGGTATTCCTTGTACTCGCAGTATTTGGGGCTTCAGTACTGCTCATACTCCAAGTACTCCAAGTGTTCAGGCCGCCAGTACTCTTAATACTATCAGTACGCGGAGTACGAAATGTGCTTGATACCCGGAGTATACTCGGAGTGTAATACATATTAAGAGCGTCTTTGGATCATTTTAAAGACCCGGCCGCCATTTCCCCCAGGTTCTGGGAGCATGTGACAGGTGTTTTATGCCATTTCAAAATTCACAGATGCTCCCATTACCTGAAAGTATAATTAGAGTATTTTCGAGAAAAAATACTTCAGGTACTTCGTGTACTCGCAGTATTTTGGTGTTCAATACTCTCGGTACTCGGAGTACTCCGAGTAATTAGATGTTTGTACTCCGGGTACTGCTTGTACTCGAGGATAAGGACTGCTCATACTCCCAGTACTCGGAGTATTTGGGCCTTGAGTACTGCTCATACTCCAAGTACTCCGAGTATTTAGGGCACCAGTACTCTAATACTCGCAGTACTCGGAGTACAAAAAATACTCCATGAGCATCTGTGCCGTACTGTTATGCGGCGGACGAAAGCAAGAAGGAGACGGCAGACAGGGTAGCAAGGTACCAGACCGACTAGCTGGTTGAACCTGTCCGTACTACGGGTATAAACCTCTGCCTCGGCTGCCTGGAAGGTACGTTGGTGTGCTCCGGTTGCCTGTCCTTTCCTGTCGTTCTTAGCCTTGCTCTGTTCGAGTTGTTTTTTCATTACATTTCATTTAATTTGATTTTATTGTCTGTCGCATCTCCTCTGGGAGAAGAAGCACGACACGTTCTTTCTTTTTGTCATGTTTTGTTTCGTTGTTTGATTGTTTGTTGATTTGCTTTATTATGTTTCTTTTTTGTTCTTTTTTTCCTTTTCGCTTTTTCTCTTTTTTTTCTTTTTTCTTTTTTTCTCTTCCATGCACCTGGATTGTAAAACAAAATAAATGATGCGAGGGGCTGTAGCATCGCTGTCGTGCCCCCCTTGAGAAGCTACAACAGGCAATACACCAAGCTAAAATAATAATAAAATAGATATATAAAATAAAGTAAAAACAAACAAACAAACAAAGGGAAAGAAAAACCACCAGAAATAACCAAGGAAAACAACACCCAGTTCGCCATCCACCAAGCCAGGTAGTACTTCTTCCTCATCACAGGGATAAGAACGAGAGTAACAATGAAACTAAAAAGACGAAACGAAAAAACACAACAGGGCCGCGTTCGAAGCAGCTACAGAGGTGCGCGGCACGGGTAGTCTAGGCGGGACTTACTAGTCAGCCTGGTACCTTGCTATCCTGTCGGCTGTCTCCCTCCTACTCTCATCAACCGCGGTTTCTGTACGACTGTTACCCCCCCCCTTCCCATTCCCTTGTGCACCCCCCGCAACCCCGGCCTCTACTGATACGGTGAAATAATTAATCCACCAAAACTGAGAGCGAGCGGCAGAGCGGTATAATACGATGTACCGCATCATTTTTGTACCAGGTATGTATTTTGGAGAAGACAGACTGCACTGACAAGGAGGAAGCCAGCCCTGTATGTACCCCTTACCCTTCGTTGATTGAGATGTTTTTATTCGAATGTTGGCCTATAAACCCCCCGGGGTAAAACAACAGCAGTGATTCTGGCACTATTCTTTTTTGTTGTTTCGTTCCTCATTTTCGTTTCATTGCTGGCCGACCTTGGAACATTTTGAGGTCTACCCGACGTGGAACAACCGGCGTGCAAACGTGCAATTACGCAATTACACAGAGAATGGACCGACCGACCAGTAGAGCTTGCCGCTTATTCGAGAAGATGGTTAGCACACACACTGTGCACAAGACAAAGGGGTTAATGCTCACCAAAAAATATGGTTGATTGAATCTGATTGGCTTAGAGTCAGTGTTAAGGGTTACAGCACTTGTGGTGCTATTCGTTTCGTACACAGTGTATGTCAACCATGTTTCCGAATTTGCTGGTAAGCTATTTACTATATATCCTCGAGGGGACCGACACCAAAATGCCACGCCCAAAAACGGCTCTATTATCGATGTATTACGAGTATGTACGAGTATATACTCGTAGTATATACGAGCACTTTTTGTTTTTGTTTTCAATGTGTCCATCCATGCGAGCATACCTCCCAGCAGGAATCTCGGAGCACACCCGATAGATTTGCTCAGCTGCTGTGCATGACCGAAACTGTTTTGCCTCATAACAACGCCATAATTACTTGGTACTTGGTGCATATTGTTACGAAGAATGTACCGGTATACCGGTGTACACCTTCCACCAAGTATGTGTTTATGTGGTGTTGGTGACGTATTCGCCCTTTTTTTTCAAGGCTCAAACATGAGCGCCCTATATAAAGCAACAGCACTACTACTGGTTAATACATACCTTGGTACATATTTCAATATTAAAAAAAAAAAAAAAAAAAACAGCTGTGAGCTGGTGAGCTCGAGTATTTCGTCGAAACTCATCTTTGCTATTAATAGCTGAGTGTAATACTTCGATCGCGCGTACTTTCTTTCTTTTTTGTCATGCTTTTTGTTTGGTTGCTTGATTGTTGATTTGCTTCAGTATATTTACTTTTTATTATTTTTTCTTTTCGCTTTTTTCTTTTTTCTCTTTTTTTCTCTTGCATGCACCTGGATTGCTAGCAGGGTAGGTCTTGCCTGTCGTATATGGCGTTGCATTGTCTGCTCGGCTTACTGCACTGAGTGTAGTATCTCTGTGTCGTAGTTTTGTGACCACAGAACTGGTACCTTTTTAGGATGAAGAATCGGCACGGACACTGGGTGTGCTGGATGTCGACGGGTAGAAAGGAAGGTTTAATGTGAAGAACACACACACACAC
>MEHQ01000930.1:205962-233886 GCA_008828725.1 Saccharina japonica | reverse complement strand
ATTTTGCCAATCTTCGTACAAAACAAAATGGAGTCCCAGGCAATCGCTTCGTTATACTCATAGGAAGCCCCACACAAAATTTCAGTTCGAAATTCGCAAAACTGAGTTGGGAAAAGGCCGGCGAGTACCGCCTCGCGATTACAGCTGGACCAGCTCGTAGTCTGATCTAGCAAGATCACGGCCCGTGGTCACAAAAGTGCTAGAGCCATCAGAGAGTCCTAAAGAACACGCACACTTAGGAGGGAAAGGATACACATGTCCGAAGAGGTACACCTAAACTCCCTACAGCATGTTATGCGTGTACAAAACTGAACTACACGCCCGCAATCTCCATTCGACTACAACAGCATCGCCTCCCACTCTTTACCAATGAATTTGCCGACTACAGCGTAAAACCTGCCTTAAGTGCTGTCTGTACAAAAACACACGGTATGCGTGGGAACAAGATGGAGCACGCAGCTGCTGTCTGAAGTTCTGTCAGAATGACAGTCCGCGGGCACACAGTGAAAATGAACAGCCAACCAAAGCCATCACGTCAATTGACAATTACCCGAATCTATCCTGAACGTCTGTGTTAGGCACAGCACTATAAACATCGACACTGATTAGGAATCGTTCCACATTGAAGGGATCTTCCACGATCAGGCACACAGTTAAGGCACCCGGGCTATCCACGCCATCTCTACCGCGTCTTTCTACAAAATCAGTGACGTCATCCACACAGACCAAACAACAAAATTCAGGGGAGAAAAACAAACGAAATATTTGTTAGCAAAAAAATAATTAATGTTCGTCCGTCACGGGTCGATGTCGTCCGTGCTCCGGATCGCTTCTCCTGTGCGCTGCTGTGCTGCTGCGCCGGCGCGCTGCTGTGCTGCTGCTCAGGCGCGCCGCTCCGGTGCCGCTCGGCCAGTCCTAGCACGACCACACTCGACCCGCTCCGTCCGTACAGGCTCTCGTTGCTGTCCTTCCCAGTCGGCTCCTCACTTTCTCTCTCGTTGCACTCAGGGTGCTTGGTCTGAAAAATAAAAATTCTCGCGCTGAAGGGATTGACCAGTCCAACAACAGCTCGTCGCCACACGCTCCCTCCTCCTTTGATGGCGAAGCCAGGTTACTGAGACAGTACAGCTCCCTCTAGCAAACATACCTAGGGCTGTGTACGTAGTGTCCGTCCACCTTTCTGATGGCGTCTGCCTCCGCGCACAAAAGTGAGATGGACATTGCTGTCTACACCGACGGCCAAAAAGGCCCGTGCATCTGGACTTTTGCGCCTGACGCACCAGTGCCGATCCAACTCTACCGCTGCACACGCTTCGCGGCGGGTGCGCAGCAGCAAGAAGGTATCGGTCCGCTTGAGGGTGAGTCTAGCCTTGCTCGCTAGAAAGACCCCCCCCCTCGCTATGGGCCATGCCAAAGCAAAAACCTTGCCGAGGCAGCGAGGGGAAAAAGGGAAGTATAGTGTTCGACCTTATTGTTATACTATTAATAGCACCCTAACCGTTGTCGATAACACAAGCGCTGAAAAACGACCGCACCCACCCCTGTGTGCGAACTCAACGCCCTTTACGGCACTATGTACCCGTACAGAGTACTACTTTAATAGTCGTGAGTGCGGTGTAGTTACCAGTGCCAATAGTGACTGTGACCTGTGCCAATAGTGACTGTGACCTGTGCCAATAGTGACTACTGTGACCTGTGACTTGTGACTGGCGTGGGGCGCGTCAACCATTTCCCCGACCGACCGCATACCGTACGTGCCTCGTCATCTTTTTTTTTTATTTATTTATTTTATCCTCCGGCGGATGGGTCAAAATAAAGCTTACGCCCTCCACACTTCCACGTCTCACTTCCTCGTCATCGTTTTGGCGCACATGACGAGCACGTCTGATAGAAACGACGATCGAAGACTGCCGTGACATCCTTTATACTATTCTACTCTACAACAGTAGTAGTAGATATACTGTTTGTAGGATCTAACAGGTACTACTCTGCTGTATACCTGTCTCATCGTGAGTAAAAGGTGCATTGAGATTAGCCGCCAAAAGGTACAAATGTACCGTATAATTACGAGGTACCCGCACTACTTCTACTCTGTATACCAAGTACGATCTTAAATAAGAGGTACGTTTACACGACAACAAAAAAACGGTACAAATGTACCTTATATTTGCGATCAGAGTCGCCTGATTTATTGTGTTATACATACACATGATACGAATATTGGTTTAGTTATCACTAACAAGCGCTCGACCAATCACGCGAACCTCCCGGCAGGCGAAGTGGGGGCCGGAGTACGAGGACACGCTGTTCTCCGGAGGGATGGCGTTCTCGGACGGGGGCAGGGTGGTGGAAGACAAAATCCTCAGAGCGGTGGTGGAGCAGGGGGACTTTCTCGCGGCGTTCACCGGTTAGTTGATCTTGACCACTCTAGCCCGAAATATAACTCCCGTAAGATGTTCGCACGGGAGTCCAAACGGGGTACTATATCGGCGGCCAGATTGGTAAATTTTTACTAGCAAAACGAGGTGCTAATTTACATGGCCGCCTAGATTACAAGGCCCGTTTTTTAGTGAAATCGGAGATTAGTGCCGCCAATAAACCTCGACAAATAGGGACTTTTTGTTTTTTGTTTTTATGCCTTCCACCACCGCACACAGCAGTTGACGACAGCAGTAACACATGTCCTCCAGCGAGCGCAAGTTGCTAGCGAGATATATCCTTATCTCACCATGCATGTCAATGTTTAATGTTATGCCGATCGTGTTAGAAACCCTTCTTGATTCACGGGTGGGGTCGCCCTTCATCGCCACTGCCGCCTGTGCTGTGCGGGCGGATGGCAATTGCGCGCTAGTTTGTATTCTACTTTACGAGTTGGGGGTTTGCGACGCCCGCGTGTAACTTGAATAGTCCTAGTTGAAGCAGAAGAAGGCATCAATACATCCCACTGGGCTGCGAAAATAAGAAGATGGTGGACCCTCCCGGTGGGAGCGGGGGGGGGAAGGGGGGTACTGATGTCATGCATGTCCGTAGTTGTACGACCACGGACCCTCGCATCCCTACAATGCCGGGACGGAGCACGTCGGGTTTTCACCGATCAGGCAGACATTGCTTGCACCAAGCGCGAAGCGCCGTGAGGTACTAGGTATTCGGCGAGTCGCCTGAAGGGTGAGCTGCATCCTGTATGCTAAGAACCGCCCTCTAGGGGTTCAGTGACCACTGCGCGCGGGTGGAACGAGACGGGCGTATAGTCGGAGTGGGATGCGGGTATCATGAGTGCGCCGGTGCATCGGAGGGTGATGCTGTACCTCGTGCGCCTCCGTTGGTGTGATCTGGCTCCTGCTTTTTACGGGCGGTTGGGAGTAAAACACGTTGTGTTGACTGGTGAATGCGCTATAACTGCGGAGCTAGCTAGCTAAACTTTTATTCTCAAAAGAAGACTACTTGAGGCACCGATCTGTTCTCAGGTTTGAAAGATATGCCGCAGTTTCGAAGATTGCGGCGAGACAGTCAAGCAATCAGTTAAGCAGTCAAACAGTCTATTAATAGCACCAGTTAAGCTATCAAGCAATATATGTATCAATCAATCGATCGATCGAGCCATCAATCATCAATCGAGCCGTCAATCAACCAATCAATCGATCGAGCCATCCAATCAATCAATCTATCAATCAACCACGAGCCATCAATCAATCGAGCCATCTTCCAATCAACCAATCAATCAATCGATCGACCCATCAACCAACCAATCGATCGATCGTGTCGATCGATCGATCGACCGACCCACCCACCTACCAATCAATTAATCAATCGAGCCATCAATCCACCAATAACCAAATCAATCAGTCAATCAATCAATCAGTAAAAAAACCCTCAATCGGTCTGACTTTGCTCTAAATAGGAATAGACCCTTCACGAATCTGCTGATGGTATTATACATGTGCGTGCTTTTTGCGGAATCCGTGCAGGTATTTCGATCACAGCGGGGCATGACTGTCTGTTCGAGCAAAGCTACCCCGTGCTGCTCAACGCGACCATGGGTAGAATAATGGCTACGGCTGGAGTGAGGTGGGTCGGTATACGGAGCAGCTCCTTGCCGCTACTGACGCCTTGCAGTTGCTTAGGCGCTCTGGTACTCCTACGATCAGCGCGAAATTCGAAGAAAGGGTGCCGCTTGAGGCAGCGCCGCAGCCTGTGTGAGCTATCAGCCCCATGGCCGCGGGCTGGCTTGTCTTCCCTCTTCCGTGTATATACCCCACCAATACGCACCGCTCTCCGTCGGCCCATGCTTGGTAGCTGCAGTGGGCGTTTTCCTACTGCTTGGTAGCTGCTGTGAGTGTTGTTCCACTGCTTGGTAGCTGCTGGGGGCGTTTTCCGGTGCTTAGTTGCTGCTGTGGTGTGTTTTTCTTCTCCCGAAATTTCGGGAAGACAAGAAGAAAGCGAGGCTGGTCTCTCGCGTTTCTTTCCCGTCCGTATATATATGTAATATATCGCGTCTGTCGGGGTGTGTCGGTTTGCAGGTTTGAGGCGATCAACGTTGCCATGGGAAACTCGCGCTCTTCGCCCTACAGCTTCTGCGTTGATGCCCACGCCGGAATCGATGCGGACATCGTCTCGTGGGAAATGGTGAGACCTGAGATCTGAGCTTCAGCGGAGTCGAGCAGCGCCGAAGGAAACCGAACGAAACCGAACGAGAGAGCGCTGTTGGGTGTTGAGAAGGTCTGCGATCGAGATTGGATGAGCGGCAATCGTGTGCTCTCTTCCTTTCACGCCCGCGCCGCACAGATCACGATGTAAATCATCTAGATCCTAATCTGCCGTTAGGAGGAGATGTTGTGCAGGATCTGTATGAGTACAGATCCAACCCAGGACTTTATGTTGCTATCATAGATCATGCAGATTATACGGCTCGCACCCGGTGACATGAGCTATTAAGATCGTACAGAGCAGGATTTTTTCTGCGCTGAAGGATCTGTATCATGGAAGTGGGAATTGATGATCTGTTGATCTGTCCGCTGTGTGCTTCCCTTTCGCAGAATGAGAGCTCTTTAGACCTTGGTCCAGCTTCGACAAAATTATTGTACTATACGAAACGGTTGTACTCATACTTGACTTTAAGCCCTTGACCCTAGCCCCCGACTTCCTTGGAAATTTCTCAGAAGGAAGGTATATTGAAGGGTTAATGTCGTCTATCAACCATTTGGTCCAAGCTCGTCCAACTCATAAAACACTACTCGGCCGTCGCTGACCTGCGCAAACTGCTACGATTAATAGTATATGTACTCGCTAGGATGTTTTGAGCCTGAATGAACCCTGAACTGGGGTCGTCGTGCCGCGAACTTTTTTTATCTAGCTATAATTTCAATTTTCGGGCGTAGTCTACAAATGCAGCAATGAGTACAGCGGGAGATCAAAGTTCCAAGTACGTTTGCGTCGTGAGGTAGAGGCATGGACAACGCTTGGCACCTGCTGCCGCTGCTGCTGCCGCTGTTGCTGTGCGACGGTTTAATCCATTGATCGGTTGTCCCGTCGTCGGCATGCATGCTGGAAGGCATTTTCAACGAAAATAGGTCAGGGTTGCGGCTACTTGTTTCACCGAAGGCGTTTGGTATTCTGGTTGTCCTTGACCCCGCCCCCGCCACGCCCTCTCCCCCGCCGCTGCTTTCGTCTCCGCCCGTTCTACTATGTCTACTATTATATCCTCCAGAGCTTGGAACTCACGGATTACAAGTGTGGTCCAGCGGCGCAAGCCATCGAGCTATTCGTGAGATCGGCCACGGTCCTGCCCAAGAGGCCCGCGGTGCTTGTGATGGATGCGATGCCTGATCAAGATATGTGCGATGAGCATCGTTTCAACATCGTGAACAGACGAAATGAAGGGTAAGTCCGCTCGTACGCGAAATAAAGGTGGAACTACTATCATACATATATGTTTAATTTTCGAAAACGAACCGCGCGGGCGAGAGGGGTGAGGTGGGGCCTAGGGCCGCGGCCTGCGAGCGTGCGGTGTCGCTACGTATATATACTCGTATATTTGTACGTGCTGCAAGCTTGTGTTGTTCTGCACCGTGTTGGGTTGGAGTCGGTCGCTGGGCCTGCTTTTGTACACACCATTCGCATTTTATTTTATTTTTTGCGCCGTTTGGTCTCGAGACTTGAATATAACTGTCGCTGTCCCGATGGTGTTTTTGTTTCGTACCCTGTTGCCTTTCTTATCTTGCGGCGCAGTTTCATGGGCCACTGCGGCAGCAAGCCGGACCCCGAGAAGGACCTCATGCGGGTCTACCGTGAGTTCGGACTGCACCAATTATCCCCGAGCACCCTCGTGCCCACGTACACGTGCGGAGACGAGCGGTTCGCCCGGAGCTTGCTGTACGGAGCCGGAAAGCACTTCCCGCGCCCAATGAGGTGTGATGCCCCTTTTGCCGCGCTTTGACCCGTTTAGGACCGCAGTCTCGTTGTGTGGACTAAACACTTGGAATTAGAGTCAACTTTAGGTACATGTACAGTGCAGTAGTAAGAGGGTTAGCCCCTTCCTAGATGCACATAGAGCGCTTTTTGCGTCTCTGCCGTCGCCATCGTTATGTTTTTTATTTAACAAGTATATAGGTATAGGTATAGTGTACAAAGGGTTTTACCTTGTGTCACCCCACATCCAGATGCCACCGAAAGGGGAACTATGTATGTGGTGTATGCGATATATCGATAGTCGAAACTCTTCAACCCAGAAAGTGTCTCGATGTCGGAGACTTCGTAGCGTTTGCTGCTCGGCTTTCTCGGGCTGTTGGCGGTTGCGCTCTCGCTCTTGCCGTTCGGTCATCGGTACCTGTCCTGCCGGTATCTACAGCAGTAACTGCTTTGGCGGGGTGTGGTCGCGTCAGCGGAGGGACATCCATCCTAGGTAAATCCCCGGGTTTCGTAACTGGACATGAATCATATGACAGGTAGCGGACAAAGCTTCTTAAAAAACACCACAATCAGCGGTCACTCACTCAGCCAGTGCATGTTTCTCTCATTAACTTGCCATCTGGGTGATCACCTACATAGTAGCTGGGTGCCTCAGCATCACTCGTGCTATGCGCTGAATCCGCTCGTTCGAGCGTCAATTTACCCACCATTTTGCAACCTTGTCTCTCGACTGCTACGAAAACCGCACTCATGAATATGTACTTCGTATCACATCTGGAAGCGCCTTCGACATCTGACGACCCCCCCCCCCCCCCCGATCCTCCGACTCGTTTTTTTGCGTTTTCTCGACAATCATTGTCAAAACATTACGCTTGCTCGCGCTCTAACGCGGTGCGCGGCAGCTGGCACCCCGCACCCGCAGGGCACGCCCTCGTGGCAGACATGCTCTTCATGCACTACGCCAAGGTCTTCTTCAACGCCCTGGACCGCCTGGAGAAGGCCGCGCCAGGCTGGACCGTGCCCCAATTCCTGGAACAATCCCCTGAGTCTAGAGAGTCTCTGGGGGTTTCTCTGGGGTTGTGGGGCGAAGAGGGCGACCCCGTTCAAGCGTCGACAAGGGGCGTCGTTGCTGTTGCTGCTAGCGACGACCGAGCCAGCGACGGCTTTATGGGCGGCGGGCGGGGGAGCGTCCTGCCCCGGCCGGTGTGGTGCAAGGGCTGGAGGTTCTGCGAGATCGCTGGCAACTACAGGTGTGCCAACACGTACTTTCCCCTCGCTGGAAAGAACGGGTCGAGACTGGTGGACATGGTATCCGAGCGCACCCCGGTGGTGAACAGCGGGCACGGGTCGTTTTTGGTGCCGCCGAGCACGGGCCACTGGGCGGTCACGCTGAACGAGGTCAAGGTCCCGATCCTCGAGTACCTGAAGACAACGCCTCCGGAGGGTATGCACCACCCCATCGACATGAAGTGGGTGCTCGTCGGGGACGCGAAGTCGGGGCCCATCGAGTTTGAATTCGAAACGATCGGCGTTCCAGTTGGGGCGGCGCGGGAGGAGGGGGGGGAGGGGGGCGCGGGTATCGCGGCCGAGACCGAGAGGAACGGTGACGGCACTGCTGTGGCGGATGTACCGGGAGTTGCGTCGACTGGAGAAGATTCCCGCGTGGTCGTGTGCAGGCCAGATTTTATTGATCGCGTCGACTTGAACGACGAGGCTGGCGTCAGATACAGCGTCGACGGCGTCGAGACGTCGCCGGTAGGGTTGGTGAACCAGTACGGCCTGCACCAGGGTTCGTGCGTGCTCCTGGCGGCGGAGATCGGCGCCGGTCGGCACACGCTTTCCGTGGAGCCGCTCAAGCAGGGGAAGCCGTTCGTGGCCATCTCCCATGTCTTGTATCCGGCGTGACTTGGCTTGACTTGAATTTTGTTTTTGTTACGGTCGTATGATACGTGGTGAGTTCTTTTAAGGGATTTTTTTACTGTTCGAAAAGTTGTGATCGTACTGGTAGATCTTCAGTTCATGCCTCTACGGCGCATTTTGATGTGTGGTTGGTGGGGACGACTTTTTGTTTTGGGTGTTTGTTTGTGTTCTTGTTTTTTGTCTTGTATACGTACCTGCCATGTGTTGTTTTTTCTTATTGTAGGGAGTCCGTTTATTGTGCATTTATTTGCTTGACGCTGTTTTGAGGGAGGCATTTGTCCCGCTCACGTCCACGCAGTCGGTTCGAAACGTGCGTCGGGAGAAAGGCCTGGTTGACCTCCGTGGGGCTCGCTAGCTATATACTACGCCCCTTGGACTGTTTGATCGGTGTGTCGTATAACACACCGCCCGCTATTTGGAGTGCACCGAACACGCGCACCCATCAGCAGTAGTCTGGCGTTTTTGTTTGTCAAAATAGTTGTTTTTACTTGTTATCATATACCAGGTATACCATATCATACATACGTATGTACGAGAATGAAATAATGAAAAGAGGGGTGGAATCGGGTGGAATACGTACCTGTTACCTGGTAGTATAATAGGTAAAAGGCGAAACTTGGTCTGATATCTGATGCTCATTTCGATGTGACCCGAAAGCTCGATTTGGCGTCCGTCTTGAGTCTAGCCTTGGTTTAGCACTGGTAAACAGACCCCCGTGTGTCGTAGGGGAAAGGCGTGTTTCTCCTGGAGGAGTATCGCGACTGGGCATGTCTTCCCGTGTGGATAATACCCGGTAGACTACACTCGTCGTGAAGGTTGTGCTGTCTACAACCGAGACTGAATGCAGGTTGTGCTGTCTCCGAGCAGGACAGATAAGAGGGGTGTGCTACCTAGTACAACCAGGAAATATTGCGCGTGTGAAATGTTTTGCGTCCCCGGAGATTGACAAAGTTTTCCTCGGGTGGCTGTTTGGACGTGTTGTGCTGCTTGCTTGTGCCAGCACTTTTGAGGGAATTGGTGATCCTTGAACGGCCATCGATTTCGTTCGTGGCTCATGGCCACGTCCGTTCTTGAAGACGCCCTTGCTTGCTCTCAATCGGTGACGATGGCAAAAGAAGAAGAGACGAAAACATGGATAGATTTATTGACGATTGGTTCTACATGTTCCTAGGGGCCACACACGCAGCAAGTACTACCACCATCATTCTACCACACGGATGGGTGGGTGGATGGATGGATCGATGGATCGGTGGATGGATGGATGGATGGATGGGTCGATGGATGGATGGATGGATGGATGGATGGATGGATGGATGGATGGATGGATGGATGGATGGATGGGTAGAGGTTAGAAAAGTTAGTTTCCCCATTTTCCGATCTAAGCACATGCCTGGTACGATGCAAGGGACTGTGCGGCACGCGCGGAGCAAGATGGATGATGGTATTTACGTATATAATATGTGTATCGTTCTGCTGCTTGCCGCACTGTTAATACTATTAACCGGTGGACGGTTCTTTCGTACTACTACCACCTCGAATACCGCGCTGTTCATTTGTTCATTTATATATTTAAGTTTTGGCCGATAGGTCTTCGAGGACTTCTGCATGCTTTCGAAAAATAATATAGCCTATACAGGGCTGTGGGATCGAAATTGTCCTCAAAACTCATCTTTGCAAGCTTGGTGTGACACTTCGGTCACGCGTTCTGCTGGGTGTGTAACTTAAGTAGTGTACAAATTCTGGCAGTTTTTGTACGCAACGAATTCGCACGTATCATACCTACCACAGGAGGTATGTCATAAAAGGCTCGTACTATTCCTGTACTTTCGGTATAGTGGTACTCCCTGTAGGTGTTGCAGTAGGGTCAGCAGAGGTCCAGCCCAGCCCTGATGCTCTCGGGTTCGTGTTGCTCAAGTCTTGATGCACGTTTGGGGACTGTAAATTGTACACGCCTCATAATATCATACTTCGCAGAATGTCTGCTCTATATTATATGACCTGTGTTTCACCACACTGAGTTCACACCTCTATTATTACGAAGCAAAACGAGGGCCCGGCGACTCAGTCTTGCTGCGTCGGGGAAGTGAGCGGTGCACTTGATCCTAAAGCTCATCTTGTCTCGTATCTAAAACTTCATTTATACTGCCGTACCAGGACGTACACAAGAACGAAGCCCGGATCCACAAAGCCTGATCCTGAACGCTCAAGGAGATTGGAGGCACGAGCCCAACAGCAAAATGATCACAGAGCCCCCCCCACGACGCTGTAAAACACGCCACTCGCTGCGTAAGCTAGACAACCAGGGTGCCGTTTTTTTTTGTTATTTTTTTTGGCGGTCACCAAAGCTGGCGGTCGAGTAGATCATTTGTGCGGGGTGGAGAACCTTTGCTCCGCACAAGGGGAATGGTCGTATCACGTANAGTTGTATCCAAGCAATGTTCTATCTCTTAATCAAGTACCTTGAAAAACCTTTTTGTGTGAGAGTTGGTGAGAGGGGAAAAGCCAAGAAATTCACCCAAAAGGAAACAAAAAAAAACTTTTTTTCGGCCCTCCGGGGGGGGAGGGGGGGGGTAGTGTGGTGTGCGGGATAACTTTTTTTGTGCGCCCTTGTTGTGCTCGTTTTCTATTTTTGCACAATCTAAACAAATTATTGTTTCCCCCGTACTGCTACTGCTGCTTTTATGAAACAATTGCTTTGTGCTCGTTTTCTGGTTTTTGTTCGTCCTTCAGAACTGCCGCACAAAGGACCCATCTCTGATTCCAAGTACAGCAGCACCACCGGTAGTTTAGGCACGACGCGTGGATATGTAGTTGCAGGACGATGGCAGTTACTTCGTAACGAGCTTTGGCCGTGCGGCACGGCAAATGCTTAACAGTGGAAATTCACCCGTATATATTTGCGCCAAATCCTACGAGTACCACAGTAAGAGTTTATTTACTCTTTGGTTCTCCCTGTCCGCTAAAAAACAACGGCGAAAACTGAAAATTATGAGACGACGACTGGAAAACCAAAAAGGAAGGCTTCTGTTAAAAAAAAACAAAAACGAAACAGGGAAAAGGGTTTCGCCGGCTTGCAATATATGAAGACATTGTTCAAGTGGGAGCTCTGAGAGGCCAGAGCGGGGCCAATGGAGCCCCCCAATGGAGCCCGCCCGCTGACACGGATCTACATTATTTGACTTTTTCGTGGCACGTGTCGCGACACGCCGCGGACGCTGCCGCGGCACACCACGACACGTGCCGCGGCAATTCGCGACATGCCGCGGCAAGTCGCGACAAGCCGTGACACATAGGGTTAGGGTTAGGGTTAGGGTTAGCGACACTCGCCGCGACACTCTCCGCGACATGTCGCAACACGTGTCGCGACACGTGGCACGAAAAAGACAAATAATGTACATCCCTCGAAAAGTGCAGCCCTCGGTAGCGGGTCAAAGCTACCAAATCACTTGGGACCTTTGGGACTCTACGACAGTAAGTAGAGGCTTCCATATACTTGCTCGTATGTATTATGCTGCTACTATTAATACCACCGTTCGTTACAAGAAGGGGGCTAGGTTCGAAAACCACAAGTTGAATGATGATGTTGGTTTTGACTTGACACTTCTGTTTGGCGAAACTGACCTAACTAACCCTACGTAGCCTCAACTCGTCGTGGAGGCTGAACACTGCTTGTAGAACACGTCGGACAAATCAGATGACTTGTCTGTATGTTATGGTGTGCAGATCACACAACAAATAAATCATGTTGTTGTTCACGGACGGATCTGCAACATTTATATAATATCTCGTATGTACGTGTTCCGACGGCGGCTTTATTGGCGTCGACAAAATTTGGGACTACGAGTGCGATAAAGCTCTGAATACCGTAGATAAGGTCGGTCATGTTTTTATGTTTTATCGTCGTGTGTTCGCCCGTGGGATTTGTGGGAAGTTTGTATGCATAGCATTCACCTGGTGGTACAGAGTAAGGACCAACAACAAAGTAGTGTTGTAAGGATTACCCTGGGCTGGGTAATCGATCGATCTTTTACCCCTATAGCTCAAAGGTAACACCCTCACATTTGGCGTCGTCGGCAGGACACGGGTTCGAGTCTCACTTCGAACTTCGAACGTTTTCTTTTATAGAAACGCTTGCGCGTGCGTCCCATCACCTGAAGAAGACATTAATTAATCTAGATAGAGGAAAATATGATCAAATTATGTTGATAATATTATCAGTATTAATATGAATACACATGCACATAACAATACGCGTGCAGCGTATCATAAAAACAGTGTTCATATACTGGATGGTATGATATTGATAGATAGATGTTGTCGTCGTGTTATTTGTTTTGCCCATTTTAACCCTTTCAGGACTGCAGTCCCGTTTTGTGGACAAACAACTCTAATTCTAAGCAATTTGCCCCCATAACGGGACTCCAGTCCTATAAGGGCTAAGTTGTTGTTGCTGTTGTTGTTGGTACGTTGTTTACGTTCAACTTGTTGTTACGTAGTTTTTTTTTTTTTTAGTGCCGCTACGTACGAGTTCGACTACGAGTTCGTGTTTTCGTATGTTGGGTATTTTTTTGTGTCGCTATACCAGGTTATTTTTTGAAGTACCCCTTTACGTATATACGTAGTGATACCAATTATTATTTTTTCAAGTAAACAGGTATTATTATTTTTAATATGTTGCAGACGTAGACTTTTTGTACCAGGTATTCTATGTATGTATGTTGCCCATTTAATGTGTTGTTGTTGTTGTTGTTGTTGAGCTTTTCAATGTTCGCTTCGGTTTGTAGAGGGATGTCATGTTCCTTTTTCTCCATGGCTTTGGCTTCTTGGGCATAACTCCCGGAAACACGAGATCGTAAATGGATGTGGCTGTTGTCTGTCGCGTGTTGCACGAGAAAAAAACGTTTGTATGCTTCTTGGGTATCCCTGCCGTATTTTAGACACATGAGCGTAGATGGATATGGCAGTTGTACGTCGTGTGTTGAACTGGTAGTAAACGTTTTTTATATTTTGATTGTTGTGTCGATTTTCGTAGATGGATGTTGCGGTTGTCTGTCGTGTGTCGCACGGGAATTTGTTTTTGTTTTATCCCACGGTATTGCGGTGGGGTGGTATATTGTGATAAGACTGGGTGAGACACAGAGTATCCCCTTGCAGGTTTGTCTATTAAGCATCCTTGGTGTTACTCACTTTCCGTAGAGTCAAGCGTAGAAGAGAAGCAGCTTATATTAATCCCCGGGCTTCAAGTATGGCCCACAGATATTATAAATACCCCGAATACCGAATACGAATGCCATCCAAGTTATACGAAAACGGACCAATTACCTATGCAGAGGTAATTACCGGCCTTCCTAGCCCATACCATTACAATATTCTGTTCGTGGCGGTTGTCCGGCGTGTGTTGCACGGGAAAACGCTTTTTATATTTTAATTGTTTTGTCGATTTCCCGATTTGTTAAGCGGTTGACTATCGTGTGCAGCACGGGAAATCGTTTTCGTTTTATTTGGTAGTAGCGGTTGAGTGGAATATTCCATTCGTGGCATTCGTGGATTTTTCATGGCTTTGGCTTCTTGGGCACCATTGCCGGACACGAGAGCGTAGATGGATGTGGCGTTGGTCTAGCGTGTGTTGCATGGTGTTGCATGGTGTTGCACGGAAAAACACCCTACATTTTGATGTTATGTGCTTTTTTACATGGATGGGTTGGGCTTCTTTCGCGTCACTCCTTTAGTTGTCTGTCGTGCGTTGTGGGAAAGTGGCTTGGGTATACCATATTTTAGAGTCCGTCGATTTTATTCCATGGTTTGGCTTTGCTTGCCTCATTGCGATGCTTTGTGTGTTTTCTTGCTGGAGAGTGTGCCTTTGATTGGGGCTCATTTATTGCGTCAGGGATCAATAATCGACAATATTTTAACGGGACTTCTTTTGATGTTATGGGCCTTTTTTGCATCATTCATTACGTCAGGAATCAACAACACAAACTGGGTCTCTTCAACGGTCCCTTGGCATCGTAAACTGGAGCCTTAGCCTCTCGGTCCCTTGGCATCGTAAACTACCTGATGTATTGCGGGCCTTATTCCTCCTTCGCTTCGCCGACGGCCTGGGCCGGCGGCGAAGCCCCCTTGTATGTCTGTGTGATCTCTCCACGTGTCCACGTGATGATCTGTAGGGTATAGGATATAGCGATATAGCGATATTATACCTGGTAGCGTAATCATGCTGACCTGGTACCACGTGCTAAATAAAGTTCCAACCAACTTCAGTATCATCTACCTGGTATCTATCTATCTACCAGGTATCTATCTGATCTGTTTGCTGATGATTTTGTTTTATAAAAACAACGAACAAGCACCCCGTCGAACTGCTGCTGCTTGCTTCCTGTGCAGAGTGCACAGAGGCTTTGTTTGGTAATTGTCTATACGACGACCGACGATACGTACGCACGGCGGAGCCTTCTTCGCTGCTGTTGTCTTTTTTTCGGGGGCGGGTTTGGTTTTCCCCTTGCAGTTTTCGCAGTACTTGAACAAGTGAATCGAAAATGGGGAGAAGATTGATGTAAACGGACGTATCCAGAACAAACAGAAGGTATCCACTTCACCACCAAAAAAGCAAAATTATTTGTTCATTTTTTTCCCCAGTTTTTCGAGTTTTTCGGGGAACATCGACGATTTGTTCAGTGTTGGTGCTGGTGCTGGTACATTCACACTTCCAGACTCGACTCGAACCTCTCTACGGGTACCACGGCGGTACCTCTTTGTTGGTGCAGTGGTGTTGTTGTTGTTGTACTTGCTGTAGTCGCACGTGTGCGATATAGCCTACTACGCGGAGACGGATGCATGCCAAGGTCCTGCTGGCGACGGCCGTCGCAGCCGTGCTCGTCGGCGGTGCTTTCATCGGGCGAATACTACTCGGAGCGTCTCAGATCCAAGGTGGTGATGAGTTTGCTGTGGGTGAAGACCGACACGACGAGGACAAAGCTCTCCACATGCTAAAAGGCCAAACGACGAAGCGAGCAGTACCGGCAGTGTCAGTAGTCCCAGCAGATCAAACACAGCAACAAGAGCAACAGCACGTGCCAGACGAGGAGGGAGAGGCAGCAGCGCTAGGCGCAGCAGCACAACAATCGGTCGGAGGCGATCATGACGATGGGTTTTTGAAGACGAAAGGACTCGATGGTAGTGGTACTCCTGTATCAGGGACTCGTGGTGGCAGCAGCAGCAGCAGCAGCAGAGTCGGAACAACTGAGGGGGAGAGAAAGGGTTCGGCACCAACATCCAAGGGGGGCATGCCAAAGGACGCCGAGTCCCAGCGAGAAGGAGAGGCTGGCGGGAAGGCACAAATACCACTGGCGGCGCCGCATGCCGGTGTGCTCGAGAGCGTCATGTCGACGTACAAGGACATATCGAAGGAGATTTTGGTGCGTTCTCGTAAAAAAACTAAAATCTGTAAATCTGACCTACTGCTGTACCACACCGCACGTTCACCTGACACCAGGTAACCACTCTGTACTAAAATGTAAGTACCGTTCAATTATTCATATTAAGATCATGACAGTCCTTACATTTTCGGACAGAGTAAGTGCCAGAAGCAGGGTGAGCCGTGCGTTGCGTCGCAGCTCTCTGGGATAGACTATCAGTAGATGCGTAATATGCGTGTACCGATAATGCACCACGGGTAGATGTTTAGTGTCCAACAACTCATCAACGATAAACGATACTTGAGGTATACAGCAGCAGCATTCATCGAGTTGGTTATGGCCCGAAGGGGGAATCATCCGGCGAATCAGCCAATGCGTACGTAACTCTGTCCAAACTTAAACTTCGGGCAGATCGCGATCTATACTGCTGCTGCTGCTGTAAGATCATCAATGCTACGAAGAAGGTCTTATTATTATTAGCCTGTCTTCATGATATTTATGGCGTGGAGGATCTGTGTACGACCTGCTGTATGAGTACATATCCAACCCCCTGGGAAAGATGCCCTACGAGTACACAGCATCTATGGGTGATGACCCACTAAAAAATGAAGGTGGGCCCACTAAAAAATGAAGGTGGGTCATCACCCATAGTACAGCATCAGTAGATCATGCACCTTATGCGGCTCCCACCCGGCAACACGATCTACAGCAGATCCTACTGGTCAGGAATATATCTTCCCTGAAAGATCCAGATCATGAACTAAGGATCGACGACCTGTCCCGAGGAGTGGAATCTGATCTTCCACATGGGACATACATATCATGATATCATGATCTGCCTGAATTACAGTCATCATATTAAAAGTAGATCGTACAGATCACACAGATCGTATACCAAGCTCAAGAGTACAAACCCGGGCACACGCACCCATGATGACAGACCACACACACACCCTGTGATCTGTGACAGGTAGATCACTTTTTATTTTTCTATTTATTTTCTGTTCATCCCATTTATTATCTTCGCCCTTCCTTTCTCTCTCTCCTTCCTGGTCGTAACTCAGATCCGGGGTCACAAAGTAGGCTCTTCTCCCTCCCCCCCCACTACGGTTCTTGCCTTGCGTTTTTATCGCGAGAAGGTTTCAGCACTTTCTTCCCTCGTCGACTTGCGTCGGATTCCGCCTACCCACGCCACGAGGCGCTCTCAGCAATTGGTTCCTTTTTATTTTTTCAAATAAAGTCAAAATCTCTCACCACGGTGGGATTTGAACCTGGCTACCAATGATAGTACTCGTAGCCTTTCAAGCTGACCACTACTCTACCGGGGCGACTGGTACCAGGTATTATTTATTGCGGAAACGTGTGTAGACCGTTCAGATCCTGTAGACCACCCCTGGAAACTTGCAAAGTACAGATGGTGCAGATCCACGGAAAATATCTGTGTGATTTGTAAAAATACATATTATCTGTCCGACGTGTCGCATCCTTGAGCTTCAAAACGTAAAAACCACTGCCTAAAGTGCAGCTGATAACACACAGCACACATGCACAAGACCAACGACCCCGCTGTTCAAAAGGGCGGGGGAGTGTTTGTTTGGGGGTACTAAAGACTAGGCGTTAATCGTGACGGAGTTGCCGCATAGGGGAGGGGGGGCGTACTCATGTGTTGCTTGCCTTACGAGTAGTCATTTGACCATTGACCACGCATCCCTTTCGAGACGGGGCACAAGCAGTGTGTGTGGGGGGGGGGGTACCCCGCTACTCGTAGGTATATGTATACTGCTGTATGGTGATCGGTGAACTTTTTTTTACCTGAAGGGTTACCAGTTACCAGTTACACTATATCATACGATGCGTGCGTTGGTTGTATATGTTTCGTGATTACCGCAAGGCCTGTACCTTGTGTGGTTGACCTCTAAAAAAATGGGCGCGCCATATATATGTGCAGACGCAACCTGCAAAACGTTTAGTGCAGGCTGTGTGGTCAATTTCTACCTTGCCCGTCGACCCAGACCGAGCCAACCCCAGACATAACCCTAACCCTAACCCCAATCCTTTGGGGTGCACGAGGTCGGCAGGGGCAGCCACGCCGCTCCGCCGCGTGTTTTGATGGTGATTTTTCAACAACAAAAACATGCGGCCCAAAAGGCCAGCCTCACCCATTAAAACCGGCACCCTGCACAAGAAAAAATGCAGATTGCTCCTGCACATAGGGCGCGTAAAAAAAAATGGACCCCAATGATGTATTTACATATTTACCACCTACCTGGGAGAGGGTGACTAATTGGTTAACCATTTCACCAGTCAGTGTAACATTTTACCCACGGTCTGTACAGCAAGTAAAGTAGTCTGTAGTGCTCTGTACGTGTCTCAGGAGCTACGGGCTGGAGGGACATAGCCCGTAGCTCAGGAGTACGACCTCAACTAACTGCATTCCGTGCGTGATACTCGTACCCGCGGGTCCATATTTTTTAACGAAATTAGTGACAGGAGATTTGTTGGATTTTTCTTCCGCGAGCGTTTTCGGGGTAATAATCAAAACATCAGAAGTATCGAACCCCCCCATTGCCTAATAACATACTACGAGTATACATTGTTTGTCGTAACCAGACGGTATACACCATGTTGTATAAGTAGGTTGTTCGTGGTTGGGGGGGGGTACAATTAATTAATTTAGCGAAAGAGGGAAAATAATATTGGCGTTCACGCCTCTCCTTCTTGTGGGTGTTGTTTGGTGCATTCCATTGTTGAGTTGTTACCAATTATAAAAAATGCGAACTCCGAAAACTCTCGTGTGGTTTTTCGTCAGCTTTTCAGTTCGAAGACCACGCAGGTATGGCAGCTCAGCGGTCGATGCGCCCCTCGCGTGTTTTGTGTTGTGGAAGCGCACAGACAAAGTTCAGACTACAATATACATATATATGCACCAGGGTTATAACTAGTGCTCCACAGCGCACCACGGAGGGCCCACGGAGCGCCCCCGTAGGCGAAATACATGGGCATATGTGCGTAAACTTACTCAAAATGTGCGTCTCATTCGCTCGTCTTGCAAAGAACAAATAAATAAGCACGGGCATTACCATCACGGGGTTACTTAGATCGTAGATAGATAGATAGATTACCGTTCGAATCATTGAAACCACCTACGTATTCCTCTGTATTTCCGAGCCTTTGAAGCCTTGTTTCATCCTCGGACAGAGAAAACCAGAATCCGACGCAAGTCGACGAGGGAAGAAAGTGCTGAAACCTTCTTGCGATAAAAAATGCAAGGCAAGAACCGAAGTGGGGGAGGAGGGAGAAGAGCCTACTTTGTGACCCCGGATCTGAGTTACGACCAGGAAGGAGAGAGAAAGGAAGGGCGAAGATAATAAATGGGATGGACAAAAAAAAAAGTGAAAACCGTCCTAAGACCAACTATTATGGGAAATTTATTTTTGGGCCCTCAGAACTGAGTTTTTTAGCCAAAAATACGCGATTTACTCTGCGGCACGGCCGCAAACACCGATGGACTCGTCAGGATGCTCCCCGTAGTTTTCGTAGAGCTTTCTGACGTACTTTTTCGTTTCTCCAGGGTCGTAGTTTGACTGTTCGTCCAAGTTGCCAGTTCTGAGGACCTGATGATTTTTAGCCAAAAATCCTCAAAGATCCATTATTTTTGGCCCCAGTTCTGACCAACAAGCCTTATTTCTGGAAACTGATAAGTTGTGATTAGTTGCGCCAAAAATCAAAACGAGACCCTAGAAAAACGGAGAACTGCTCCAGAAAGCCCTCGAAAAACTACGGGGTGGATATTTAGGAGTGTATCGGTGTTTTTGACTGTCCAACGGAGTAAAACGGGTATATTGGGCCTAGAAATCAGTTCCTGGAGCCCAAAAATAATGTTTCCCATAATAGTTGGCCTAAGTTTGAACTTAGTTCCCTCAAAAAGGAAAACCACAAAGAAACTCAGCATGAAATCGTCGAACAGATCACAAAAAAAGGCCCCAAATATTTTTCGTCTGCGGCGAAAAGAGACCCCAACTTTTTTTTTTCGCCTTCGGCGAAATAGACCTGCACATTTTCTTTTGGCCTGCGGCCAAAAAAGGTGCGGAGGTCGAAAACGGATGGCCGCACATCTCCTTCTTTTTGTGGTGCGCTGCGCCGATTTTTCAGGGAAATGGTGCAACTGCGCAACATTTTACACCTAATTATAATGCGCTACGAGTATTTTTGCACACATCAGACGTCAGACGAGCAATAAGGAGGGTCAACGTTGAAGATCGCATCTGTATGATCTGTATCTATGAAAAGCGGGTAGAGCTATTCATACCACAAACAGAGCTCTAGCATGCACTACTCGTACTGCTGGTATACTATTAATACTACGAAATTACATAATACTGTTGTATTCAGTATAAATCAAAGATGTGAGATTTTGACTTTTAGTTTTTTTTTCGTTTTTTCGCCGCCTGCTCTGTAAATGAAGAATACCATGATCACGAGCTTCAAAGCTTATCAGAAATCAGAAGACAAGAAGAAAGAAACTGCCGTCCGCGGCATTGCGAATTTGTGACGTTATATTATCACAATTCGATCTCGTCGCTTTGGCAGTTTATTCACCGCGTATCAAAAGAAAACCAAAAGCAATGATTTTTCAGTATTTTTCTAGTTCTGAATCCTTAGCATCAGCCCCTCTGCCCTTACGTCTTGCTTTTTGGCGCTTTTTTCTGTTTTCCTTTCTTCAAGTTTCGTGTACGGGAGTTCCACGGGTGTTTTTTGTCACGTGCAGACGGAGATGAACCACGCCCCAGCTCTCGCTTACGTAGCTCTACGTACAGCAGTAGTAGTGCTTTGGCGCAAGTCTTTTTTTTTTCTGTTTTAAAATTCCTCGGGAAAGGCGTCGACCTGTCGCATGGACGGACTACCATCGTTGCTGTCGTTGATGTGTGTTGATGTTGCTGTTGCTATATGTTGCTATATGGTATGGCGCTCCATAAAAAGTGGAGGGTCATACCCCATAGGTTGCTATTGTGTTGTTGTTGTTGTTGTTGTTGTTGTTGTTGTTGTTGTTGTTGTTGACGTTGCTGTTGTTATTTTGTTGTGCGACGCCAAAAACGGAAACAGGCGAGGTGGGGGCCCGAGTACGCGGACACTGCGCTCTTTTCCGGAGGGATGTCGTTCTCGGACAGGGGCAGGGTGGTGGAAGACAAGATCCTCAACGCGGTGGTGGAGCAGGGAGGCTTTCTTGCGGCGTTCACAGGTAACAAAGCAGCCGTTTCAGCATGGCCTGCCTGCCCGGAAACACGTACGTGGTGTGTGTCATGTATGATATTTATAAAAGAAAAAGAAAAAAAAAACAGCTGTGAGATCGAGGATTTCGTCGAAACTCATATTTGCTAGCTGAGTGTGATATATACCACCAGGTGTATGCGTAGACATCATATATTGACTAAAGAGTTGTGGGAATATCCGACCGATCGAAGCTAAAATTGAGCGCTGTCGTCCTGAGCAGAATGGTGCTGGGCGTATTCCCCCCCTCCTCCCCTCCCGTCAAAAAGGATAGAAGAAGGAAAAAGCTACGTGACACTTAAGAAAAAAGGTGGAAGAGGAGGAACGCTTGAGAGATATACTGGGGGGTTAAGAGAAGGGATAGGAATGAAAACGTATTTTTGCACGGCCCAATGGACTTTGCGAAAACGCTGAAACTGCGATTTCGTGTAGGGGACCTGGACCTGCCAGAAAGAAGAGAGAGGTATATACCAGTAACCGGGAGGAGGAGCAAGTAGATTCGCAGATGTGCCCTTGTGGCGAAGCAATAGATAGTAGAACTCACATATGTCGTAGTGGGAGATTGTGAAACGTACAAGGAGAAACGGGATGTGAGAGGAGATGAGGAAAATAGACGAATGTGACATGGAGAAGTATGGTACACTATGTAGTAGCGAGAAAACGATCGCTATCCTAGGAGATAGATGGTGGCCACAGACAGTGAAACAGGAAGGGAATACGTTTAGCAAATGTTTATATGTACTGTATGGAAACAACGTAATGAGCGCCCAACTGCTGTTGGAGGTGTCTCTATTAGGAGTAGGAACGGTGATACGTCTCGAAAGAGATGCCTCGTCATTGGTCGAATGACAAAAGCAAGCAGCAGACGAGTACGCATGAGTACGCCCCCGTCCCGTCCCTCTCCCATCTCCTCCCCTCCCCTCCCCCCCCCGCCCCCTCCCCGATAAGATTAGCAAACAAAACTGTGTACTATATGGAAACAACGTAATGAGCGCCCAACTGTTGGAGGTGTCTATTTTAGGAGTAGGAAAGGGGTGCGTGGTCAATGGTCAAATGGCTAAGGCAAGCAACAAATGAGTACGCCCGGTTGGCATCGGTTGGCGACGACGCTGCAAAACATGCCTCTCACTGCGTGAGCTAGACAACCAGGGTACCGTTTTTGTTTTGTTTGTTTTTTGGCGGTCACTACGGCTGGCGGTCTTGTTAGATCATTTGTGCGGGGTTGAGAACCTCAACTCTGCACAAGGGGAATTATCGTATCGCGTAGTGTGTACCAGGTATATGGTAAGGCGCCCACAAGGAAGATACATACTGTAATACCTATTGCTGTCTCTGGAAGTAGCCACACCAGAAAGTAAATCATTTCATTGGAGGCCGTCGTCCATGTGCAAATCCGCCTCACAGGCGGTTCTTAGCAGGATACAGCTCACCCTTCATGCGACTCGCCCAATACCTCACGGCGCTTCGCGCTTGGGGCAAGCAATGTCTGCCTCGTCGGTAAAAACCCGACGTGCTCCGTCTCGGCATCTATATGGGGATGCGAGGATCGATGGCCATACGACTAAGGCCATGCATGACATGAGTACCCCGCCCCCCCCCGGTGCGTTACTTTCACTATGTTGCATAGTGTTTTCTTCCACAAATATACTACAGCAGCTGTGTTTATATATTGGCCAGTTGTGCAGCGTCGCCATTTTGTTTTTCGTTCATTGATGAGATGGCTGGATTTTTCATTGTTTGCTTGCTTGTTTGTTTTTGTGCTCTGCCTGTTCGTGCCCTCGCTCCAGGGATTTCAACCACCGCTGGGCATGACTGCTTGTACGAGGAGAGCTACCCCATCGTGCTCAACGGGACTCTGGGGAGGCTGATGGCCGCGGCCGGCGTGAGGTAAGAGCCGTAATGGCCGTTTTTCTGCGCCGGCCAGTCACTCCACAGACCCAATTTTTGTTTTTTCTTGCTAAAGCTTGTTTTACCACACCAGTTGTCCGCTATACAGCAGTAATGGTCCCTCTATACAGTAGTATAAAACACCTGCTGTAATAAGAAACAGGAAAGCTGGCCCAGGCTGGATTTCTTATTTGAGAGAGGGTGATTTCTACACTAATTTCAAGATAGCGACTCTCAAATTTCTTGCTTTCCGAGGAGTGGTGCAGTTGTGGTTTGGGGGGGGGGGGGGGGGGGGGGGGGGTGCTTTCTACACCAATTTCAAGATAACGACTCTCGAATTTCTTATTTTCCTCTTAAATGTCAGCCTGGCTTTCTTATTATATAGCCTGTTTTCTTATTCGGTGTCCTGTAATGTAGTGCCGGTATGCGCCAGCCAACAATGCCGGCACTACAGCGACAATCGGTACTACTCCGCACACTGCCACACTGGTTGATCCCATTTGTGCCCAAGGGATTTCACAGGCACTATACGTAGCAGGCCGCCGGCACTACTCAACAGGTACTATAGAGGGACCACTACTTGTATATACTGTGCTCCGTATATGTCATGTTATGCATGTGTGTTTTTGGGCGAGTGTGGCCGTGTCGACGCGTTATGATACAGTAGGGTTGTTTTCTTGAGCTGAAGTTCGTTGTGGGGCAAGAGCAAAAAGGTGGTGTCCGTGTTGATGTGGTTGGGCCGTGTATTTAGGTTGCTTTCGCCCTTCTAGCGCTGCCATCGACCCCCCGTCTATGCGGCGCGCCAGACCCTTTTTTGTTGTGTACATATGATGTGTACATACTGGTATCGCATTTTCCCCGCGCTGCCGAAACAAAAACTCCGACTTCACCAACCGCCTGAATTATAATTGTTTTTGTTTTTTTTTGCAGCATTTTTATATTTTTCGAATCGCCACCGCCATTTGATGAAGCGGAGATCGGGAGATTGCCGTAAAAATGTCACCTCGGGCAAGAGACTGCACCCATCCGCCTTTGTGGAGAAAAAGTATTGGAATTAATTAGAGTTGGTTAATTCTTGCAGTAGTTTAGCGTAACCGAAGGCAGATGGCAAGAAGCAAAAATTATTAATGTGCCCGCCAACTAGACAGCCCACGGTACGCCGGCACGCATGTAGGAAGTAGGGAGTCTCACAGAGGCAGACGAGCAGGCAGCGGCAGACGAGAGCTCGTCCACGGCGCCGCTGGCCACCAAACGAACCCAACCCACCCCAGTCAAATCCAACCCAACCCACGCCACCAACCCAACCCAACCCAACCCAACCCAACCCAACCCCAACTCAACTCAACCCAACCCAACCCAACCCAACCCAACCCCAACTCAAGCCAACCCAACCCCAACTCAGGCCAACCCAACCCCAACTCAGGCCAAGCCAACGGCGTGACCCCGCCTATTATGCGAGGAAAATGGCATGACAGCAGTGTCGGCCGTTATCGCTCGACACGCGCATCCCCACCCGTTTCTTTGTTTGTTTACACCCCTGTCCGGTTTTCTTTTCTTTTTTGCCATCCGTATTTACGACGGTAGGTTTGAAGCGATCAACGTCGCCATGGGAAACACACGCCCTTCACCTTACAGCTTGTGCGTCGATGCACACGCCGGAATCGATGCGGACATAATCGGGTGGGATATGGTGAGTTTTTTTGTTTTGTTTTTTTCGAGTTTTTTTTTCCTTTCATTTTCCCTTTCAGCCCCTTTGAAGCGAAAACACAAACAACGTCGCGGCCGGGTGGGAAGAAGGAGCATTGTCGACCACTCCCCCCCTATTTATAGGTTGGGTTGGCGTCGGTTGGCAACGACACTGTAAAACACGCCACTCGCTGCGTGAGCTAGACAACCAGGGTGCCGTTTTTTTTGTTATTTTTTTTGGCGGTCACCAAAGCTGGCGGTCGAGTAGATCATTTGTGCGGGGTGGAGAACCTTTGTTCCGCACAAGGGGAATGGTCGTATCACGTAGTGTTAATATGGTAAGGCGTCCGCGAGGCAGTTACATAGTAAAACCCATTGCTGTCTCCGGAAGTGGCCACACCAGAAATTAAATTAACTCATTGAAGCTGTCGTCCATATGCAAGTCCGCCTCAGAGGCGGTTCTTAGCAGGATGCAGCTCACCCTCCATGCGACTCGCCCAATACCTCACGGCGCTTCGCGCTTGGGGCAAGCAATGTCTGCCTCGTCGGTAAAAACCCGACGTGCTCCGTCTCGGCATCTATATGGGGATGCGAGGATCGATGGCCATACGACTAAGGCCATGCATGACATGAGTACCCCGCCCCCCCCCGGTGCGTTACTTTCACTATGTTGCATAGTGTTTTCTTCCACGAATATACTACAGCAGCTGTGTTTATATATTGGCCAGTTGTGCAGCGTCGCCATTTTGTTTTTCGTTCATTGATGAGATGGCTGGATTTTTCATTGTTTGCTTGCTTGTTTGTTTTTGTGCTCTGGCTGTTCGTGCCCTCGCTCCAGGGATTTCAACCACTGCTGGGCATGACTGCTTGTACGAGGAGAGCTACCCCATCGTGCTCAACGGGACTCTGGGGAGGCTGATGGCCGCGGCCGGCGTGAGGTAAGAGCCGTAATGGCCGTTTTTCTGCGCCGGCCAGTCACTCCACAGACCCAATTTTGTTTTTTCTTGCTAAAGCTTGTTTTACCACACCAGTTGTCCGCTATACAGCAGTAATGGTCCCTCTATACAGTAGTATAAAACACCTGCTGTAATAAGAAACAGGAAAGCTGGGAGGAGTGGTGCAGTTGTGGTTTGGGGGGGGGGGGGGGGGGGGGGGCGGGGTGCTTTCTACACCAATTTCAAGATAACTACTCTCGAATTTCTTATTTTCCTCTTAAATGTCAGCCTGGCTTTCTTATTATATAGCCTGTTTTCTTATTCGGTGTCCTGTAATGTAGTGCCGGTATGCGCCAGCCAACAATGCCGGCACTACAGCGACAATCGGTACTACTCCGCACACTGCCACACTGGTTGATCCCATTTGTGCCCAAGGGATTTCACAGGCACTATACGTAGCAGGCCGCCGGCACTACTCAACAGGTACTATAGAGGGACCACTACTTGTATATACTGTGCTCCGTATATGTCATGTTATGCATGTGTGTTTTTGGGCGAGTGTGGCCGTGTCGACGCGTTATGATACAGTAGGGTTGTTTTCTTGAGCTGAAGTTCGTTGTGGGGCAAGAGCAAAAAGGTGGTGTCCGTGTTGATGTGGTTGGGCCGTGTATTTAGGTTGCTTTCGCCCTTCTAGCGCTGCCATCGACCCCCCGTCTATGCGGCGCGCCAGACCCTCTTTTGTTGTGTACATATGATGTGTACATACTGGTATCGCATTTTCCCCGCGCTGCCGAAACAAAAACTCCGACTTCACCAACCGCCTGAATTATAATTGTTTTTGTTTTTTTTTGCAGCATTTTTATATTTTTCGAATCGCCACCGCCATTTGATGAAGCGGAGATCGGGAGATTGCCGTAAAAATGTCACCTCGGGCAAGAGACTGCACCCATCCGCCTTTGTGGAGAAAAAGCATTGGAATTAATTAGAGTTGGTTAATTCTTGCAGTAGTTTAGCGTAACCGAAGGCAGATGGCAAGAAGCAAAAATTATGAATGTGCCCGCCAACTAGACAGCCCACGGTACGCCGGCACGCATGTAGGAAGTAGGGAGTCTCACAGAGGCAGACGAGCAGGCAGCGGCAGACGAGAGCTCGTCCACGGCGCCGCTGGCCACCAAACGAACCCAACCCACCCCAGTCAAATCCAACCCAACCCACGCCACCAACCCAACCCAACCCAACCCAACCCAACCCAACCCNNCCCAACCCACCCCAACCCAACCCAACCCAACCCCAACTCAGGCCAACCCAACCCCAACTCAGGCCAAGCCAACCCCAACTCAGGCCAAGCCAACGGCGTGACCCCGCCTATTATGCGAGGAAAATGGCATGACAGCAGTGTCGGCCGTTATCGCTCGACACGCGCATCCCCACCCGTTTCTTTGTTTGTTTACACCCCTGTCCGGTTTTCTTTTCTTTTTTGCCATCCGTATTTACGACGGTAGGTTTGAAGCGATCAACGTCGCCATGGGAAACACACGCCCTTCACCTTACAGCTTGTGCGTCGATGCACACGCCGGAATCGATGCGGACATAATCGGGTGGGATATGGTGAGTTTTTTTGTTTTGTTTTTTTCGAGTTTTTTTTTCTTTTCATTTTCCCTTTCAGCCCCTTTGAAGCGAAAACACAAACAACGTCGCGGCCGGGTGGGAACCCCCCCCCCCCCCCCCCCCACCTCTTTCTGTTGGTGGTCGCCTTCCATGTTTTGAAGAAAAAACAAACAAACAACGCTGTGAGATAAGTACAATAAACCAGTCCTCACAAAACTCGGATTTACAAGCTTGATGTAATATTTTGTATTTCCTATATACGTAGGCGTTTTTTGCTGTTGGTGCATAAGGAAAAAACGCGTTTTCACACTGCCTGTCGACAAGAGAGAGGTGGAAGATGGCCTTTTCGCCAGCTAAGCTCCTGGCACAACAACTGGCGCCACCGGCGCTATGAGTGTGTGTGTTCTTCACATTAAACCGCCCTTTCTACCCGTCGACATCCAGCACACCCAGTGTCTGTGCCGATTCTTCATCCTAGAGAGATGCTTTGCTCGTACACGCAAGCGGCGCCTCGGGACGTGGGGCGCACTGCTTTTTTGCTGATGTTTTTTTGCTGGTGCTGCGTGATGCGGTGCCAGACTGAAGCTCAAACCTTTCCACCACTGCCAAACTGATAGCACACCACTTGTAAGTGGTTTTGTCCTCTACAAAACGTTGGTCCAGTGCCGAAGGGGTATATGTAACCTTCGCTTTGCTATCATAGCACGGCGTGGGTCGCTCGACAAATGACGGATTATCGGGCACACCGACGGGAGGGGGCGGGGGCGGGGGGCACCGGCGGGCACCTCGACGGGGGCCCC
>MEHQ01000930.1:119091-205819 GCA_008828725.1 Saccharina japonica | reverse complement strand
GCGGGGGGGGGGGCACCCGCGGTGGCATGTGCGGGGTTGTTTGGCCCGTGCACTGTGTATCGCGCTTTACGCTTGCGTCTGAGTTCCTCTGTCCTTGCGCCACTCGCCTTGCACCCCCACACGTATGCTTACGTTGGCTACGTAGATTGTGGTGATGAGCTGATATTGAGATTGAAAACAACAGCAACAAAAACGGCCACATCGACCACAACAGCAGCGACACCCACAACATCGACAACAGAGCCGGACCGGTCCCATCACGTTCGACCATTTCCCAGACAACAGCAACAACAACAAAAAAACACATCCTATATACCAGCTACATACACACATATGTACATGCAGAGAGAGAGGAGACACGCCCACCCACCGTCCATTCGCTTCCTTCCGTCCTGTTCGCGTTTTTTTTTTTTCTCTATTTTGTTTTGCTCTGCACCACAGGGCATGATGGTCCCCGACCGCGCTTGCGGGCCAGCGGCGAGATCGCTCGAGCTCTTCATTCGGTCCGCCTCCGTCCTGCCGAAACACCCCGCTGTGCTCGTCACGGACGCGTCACCGGACCAAGACGTCTGCACGAGTGGGCATCTAGCTTGGGTCACCAAGCGAAACAAGGCGTGAGTTCAGCGGTATAAACGGCTACGTATTCACGCGGGACCAAATATGTCGGGGAGGCAGGACTTTCAACCCTTGACAGACAGCAGGTTTGCCTTGACGTGCCGTGACTGACACCAAACTACTAGGTTTTAGTGTGGAACACTTCGGCCCTACACCCTTGACAGCGCATGTTTTGCCTTGCTTGACATGTCTCCCGACATCTTTGCGCGGGACAGGAGAGGGCGGAGGGGGGAGCGGGCGAGTCTAACCTTTTTACTACTGCAAAACTGAATTTTGTCCAAATCTACATACATTTTAAGTAGATTAGTCCCCGAAACGTATTCACAGCAGTAGGTGAATGTGCAACCAAAAGGCGCGAACGCACCCTTAAAAAAACGGTTTGTTTTTTGCGCGAGTTGAATCCTGTCGGGACAAAAACCAACGAGATACGTAGATATACGAAGTATAATGCCACTATGACCCTAAATATAAGGACCATTTCAATTGACTGTTAATATAAATACAGCGCTTATATTCCCGGTCAGAGTTGTATATAGTAGTGCCGGTTGCCTCTACAGTGCCTGTATTGTTGCCTGGCGCATACCGGCACTATGTAGGGACCACTACTGTAACCCCTAGTATATAGTTATGATCCCTCAGTTGCCAGCCTGAAAAACCGGCACTATTGCGGCGACCGGCACTATACTCCGGATTGGGGGGAATATGTAAGTTTTTTTCATTTTTAGTACGTATGGAAAAGAACTGTGCGAGCCAAAAATACCGGCATTACTCTGACAACCGGCACTACTGAGGGACCACTACTGAAGTACCGTATCATACGTAGCACGCGTCATGCGTCAAACCTGTCACTTCGTAGACCGCTCAGCCACCCCTTCTTGAGCGTTTGTCACCCCCCCCCCCCCCCCCCCTGAGTCCGCGAGGCAGTTACATAGTAAAACCCATTGCTGTCTCCGGAAGTGGCCACACCAGAACTTAAATTAACTCATTGAAGCTGTCGTCCATACGCAAGTCCGCCTCAGAGGCGGTTCTTAGCAGGATGCAGCTCACCCTCCATGCGACTCGCCCAATACCTCACGGCGTTTCGCGCTTGGTGCAAGCAATGTCTGCCTGGTTGGTGAAAACCCAACGGCTCCGTCCCGGCATTGTAGGGGTGCGAGGGTCTATGGTCATACAACTACGGCCGTGCACAGACATGAGTACACCCCCCCCCGCCTCCCTGTAGGGATGCGATGCGGTCTGGCGCCTCATTCGACTCAACGTCGCCACGTTATGCATGATAAAAATAAGTTATTTGTAATATATGCAAACAACGTAATGAGAGCCCAAATGTTGGAGGTGTCTCTATTAGGAGTGGAACGGTGCGTCCGTCTCGAAAGGGATGCGTGGTCCACTGGTCAAATGACTAAGGCAAGCAACAAATGAGTACGCCCCCCCCCCCCCCGACTCGCCCAACTACCTCACGGCGCTTCGCGCTGGTGCAGCAATGTCTGCCTGGTGAGTGAAAACCCAACGTGCTCCGTCCCGGCATTGTAGGCACGCGCGGGTCTATGGTCATACGACTACGGCCTGCACGACATGAGTACCCCCCCCCCCCCGACTCTCCTTTGCCTCGTGGCTTTTTTTTCCACAATGAAACGAATGACAGGTATCTGGGCTGCAACGAGGAGAACAATCTGATGAACGTGTACCGCGACTTTGGGCTGCACCAACTCGCCCCGAGCACCGTGGTTCCGACCGTCGCTTGCGGGGACGACCGGTTCGCCCGCGGCACTCTCTACAACTCCACGGAGAAGGACTACCCGCACCCCATGAGGTGCGAGAGAGAGAGCATTTTTTTTCAGTTTCAGTTTTGTTTTTTTGTCCTTTTATTTTTCCATCTGACAAATGTTGAATGCTTTACACTTGTTCCAATCACACCTTTCACGTATAAAGGGGGAAGGCACAATCCGATTACGTCTGACATATGCGTGTAGGCGTTACCAATCAGAGAATGCTTGATGAAACTAATGCCAAAAACTTTGAAACAAAATAAAGTTACTCAAAACAGTCGTAAATGTTGCGACTATCAAGCAAAAACGGTCAATCTAAATCGGTGACCGGTCTAACGATCCATCGATCTTGCGTGCACATGATGAGCTTCCTCTCAAAAGAACCGCCCCTGACCGACTGAGCGAGCGCGTTGTGCTGGTTGGGTGGAGTGGGGTGTGATGTTTCCTGGGTTATCGCGTCGCGCCCGCTGGGTTGTGACGATAGCTTTGTACATCGTTTCCTAAAAAGGAAAAAAACACACACACACTAACTCAAGTTCATCGATTAGTGAATGCCATCCACCCACATTCTCAATTTCCAAGTATAGATTGTTTTATCGTTTTATCCCCCTAACAGTGTGGCCGGTACGGTTACAACGGGGATAACTAAAAAATATGTTTTAACCCCCGGATCGTGTGTGTGCGTGCGTGCGGCGCGGCGCGGCGCGATGTACAGGTGGCACGCGGGGCCCTCCGGACACCTGCTCGTGGCCGACATGCTGTTCATGCACTACGCCGAGGTGTTCCTCAGCGCGATGAGCCGCCTGGAGGGCGTGGCGCCGGGCGTCACCGGTGCCGAGCTCCGGGAAAAGGGCTCCGCCTCGAGAACCGATCTCAGGACCTCTCTGGGGGGGCTGATGGGCGTCGGCGGCGCGGCCGAAGGAGTAGTCGCCACTGGTGGGGGGCACGACGGTAAGGGTGACGAGGGTGGTGGTGGTGGCGGCGGCGGCGGTTACATGGGGGCGGGGCGGGGGAGCATCTTGCCCCCGCCGGCGTGGTGCGCGGGCTCGAACTTCTGCGAAGCTTCCGGAAACTACAGGTGCGCCACCACGTTCTTCCCGCTGGCGGGAAAGGCAGGGTCGAGGCTCCTGGACATGGTGTCGCCCGAAGGGGCGCGGCGCGTTCTGAACCTCGACCGCGAGGAGTACATGGTGGCGCCGGCGGAGGGCCACTGGGCGGTCACCCTGAACGAGGAGGCCGCGAACCTCCTGGCCTATCTGAAGCTGACGCCGCCGAAGGGCACGCACCACCCCATCGACATGAAGTGGGTGCTCGTCGGGCAGAAGGGGTCGGGGCCCATCGAGTTTGAGTTCGAGACCCTCGGCGCCCCTCCGGGAAGACAGCTGGACGGTGTGGGGGGGGAGGGGGTGGCGAAGGAGGAAGAGGAGAAAGGGCGCGGCGACATAACCATCAACGCTGAAAATAACAGCACCGGCAACAGCGGCGGCGGCGGTGGCGGAGCAGTGGAAGAGGAAGAGGACAAGAAAGCTGCGCTGCTTCGAGAATTCCGGAGGGTGGTGGTGTGCAAGCCGGACTTCGTCGATCGTGTCGACCTGACGGACGCAAAGGGGGTGAGGTTTAGCGTCGACGGGGTGGAAACTCCGGCAGTGCACTTGGACCACTTCGGCATGAAGAAAGACGTGTGCGTTGCCCTGGAGCCGGAGATCGGAGCTGGTCGGCACACGCTCACGTTGGAGCCGCTCAAAAGTGGACCGCCGTATTTGGCGATCTCTCACGTTGTGTATCCGGCCTGACCACCTTATTTTATTTTTATTAATGTCGTCCATGTGGAAGAGGTTGATACATCCGTAAATGAGTATGAGCCTCCCACCGGCGGTACCAGTAGTAGACTAGATCCCCTAGACTATATCTATCCCCCCCCCCACCCGAAGTTTTTGACACAATTTTTTTATTAGTTTCACGTTTTTCTTGCTTTTTGTTTGGGCGCCGCTTGTGAAAGAGCCCTTTCTTGAGCTTTGTGAAGGCACCTGTTTTATATATATATATATATACATATCTGCGACCTTTTATAGAAGGGTATTGCTGTGTACAATTTCGTCGAGGGCATTCGAGGGCAGAAATTCCGTCGGCTTACAAAGGTTTCGTTGAAGCAAGTTACGTGCTCGCTTTCAAAGAGTACTTTTGTTTCGGTGGTGTTTTTATAGTTCTATTTTTCATTTGTTTTGATCATCTACCATTTTTGTGTATGGTAGCTGTACATTGGGTGGTGGTGGTGGTGGTGGTGGTGGTGGAGTGCGAGGGTTTTAAAAGCCTGCTTTATTTGCACGTGCAATGCAAAAGTGATCCCACTGAAAGGTCAAGTAGCGCTTGTGTCAAGAACACGGAGGTGCAGGTGCTGTCGGAGGGGTTTTGTGGGCTATTGATAGGCTTTTGGCTGTCGGTGCTGGACTCAAAGGGGGCCCCCAAGAATTCGATCGCTCTCTTCCTGGTGCGGTACGGTGGGAGTGATACGCGAGCGCCTTTTTTGCTTTGTCAACAGTGACTGCTGTTGTCGTAGCCTACTATTAATCGTAATTATAGTGTTTTGTATGGTGTTTCACACTGTAGGTATACAGTACAGCTCTTATCTCTCTCGTGGGGTTTGGCGTATATTTTTGCAACCCCGCCGTAGCGGGATGGGGGGTTGAGGGGGTACTGTACGATGAAAAAAGACAGGCGTTTGCGTGGGGGGGGATACGCAACATGCGTTGAAACATCTGCGTGTACGGATGCTACATATGCCATGTCAGTCCATATAAGTATAGAAGTACTTACCATACAATATGCGGCGATATTGTCAGTAACAATACGTATCGTAGTGAAATTGAGGGTCATTCCAACATGATGCCGATTGCGCTTATAAGAGTAATGGTCAACCCTGTATGTAGATTTTGAGCAATTTTTTTTTCAAGAATTGCCATGCCCTTGGAAAAGCGTGAGTATTTTCGTGTTTTCTTTACTCGAGTATGAATGAAACCGGCTCGTACGTATCATACGAGTAAAGTTTTTTGTTTTGCTTCCGTGGTAATATTAGTAGTTGTGGTGGTGGTACAGACCTTGTTGTTGACGAAAAAAAAACTTGAAACGTCCCGGGATTGTGTCCTCGAACACGCGACTGGGCCCTCCTGTAACGGACTTTTCCCACGCTTCGGGAATACTAGTGGCCCCTCAATATTGCCGATATGCCGCAACCAAAACTACCGGGACTATGGCGGCAACCGGCATTACTCCGAACACTACCACACTGGTGAATCCCATGTGTCCCAAGCGATTCCACAGGCACTATAGCGGGCAACCGGCACTATAGAGGGATCACTACTGTACTTGGAATTAGAGTTGATTGGAGTTAATTTTTTTCTTTGCTGCCGTGACCACGGGCACCTTGCGCCTTATGAAAGGAAAACTCCCAATGAGTGAACGACCCTTGCTGCTCTCATCTTGCGTGGAATTCGATATGATACATGCTTTGTAGTGCATTGAAACGTGTTGTTTTTTTACACGAGCAAAGGCTCTAAGATCTTGCTGCTCTCAACTTGCGTGGAATTCCATATGATACATCCTTTGCAGTCCATTGAAAAGTTTTGTTTTTTATACGAGCAAGGGCACAAGGGTCTTGCTGCTCTCATCTTGCGTGGAATTCGATAATATTCATACTTTGTAGTGCAGTGAATAGTGTTGCCATTCTATACAAGCAAGGGCGTAAGGATGTTGCTGCTCTCATCTTGCGTGGAATTTGATATGATACATGCTTTGTACTCGTAGTGCATTGAAAATTGTTGGGGGTTTTTTAAGCAAGGGCGCAAGGATAAGGTTGCATCAATACAACCTGCTTGTTGTTAAAAGTCTCCCCCTTTCGGGGTGGTGTCATTCTCAGTGTCGCCACACCACCCTGTGATGCCATCGCGCGTGAAATGAACAACGCCTCGTAAAAAACGAAATAATACTGTTATACGTATACGTACTGTGTACTTCGTATACAAGAGTCGCCTTTGCGGCCTTGCCCAATAATGACTCCAATGCGAATATTTGTTCATTTTCCTGCGCAGGCGGAACGAAGGAAAAACGATCGAACGTCGAGTCGAACGATCGGGTTGTTCTGCATCATACCTCTGTGTTTGTGTGGCGTACGATGGGGTACGTATACTCTGCCATCTAGCGAATTGTTTGCCAAGCGTGATAAGCCTCCCGGAGCGGAGCAGCAACAACACCAGGTCCCCAGAGTGCAGAAACGTTCTCGTACTTCTTCGACACCCACCCCCGCCCTCGAACCTACCACGGCGAACGGTATTTTTACGGTCTTCCGCACGATCACTCACCATCAACCGACCACACCTCCGCGCGCCCATGTATGTCCCAATCACTGCTGATGGGCCCGTGAGTTCTAGAAGGCGCGTGCGTGCCACACCACACCAACCGCCACCTCTTACCACCTGGACAGCCATCTCCCGTACCCTCATTACAAGAACGGTAGGTTTCTGGCGGATTTGTTTCGGGCTTACGCAGCTTGTGCCGACGCGCGCTCGTACGACAGCTAACGGGTAGCGCGTTTGTTTGCCACACCATTTCCTACTGACGGGCTCCTCAAAATAGAGGCTACAACCCAAATTCGTCGGGATATAATTTTGTGTTGTAGAACAGTAGTCGTTGTACTATATACGTACTGTAGGCCATGATATTGTTCATCGGGTTGCACATTCTCTTTTTTCTTGAAAAAAAAACGGCAGCTTTTTTCGGTAGGGTATGGAGCCCCTCGACCGTGGAGCCTCAGAAACAAATGGAACACCCCTCTGCCATAGCATGCGTCTATATCTAAAACGAAGCTGTGAGATTGAAAAATTCCTCAAAACTTGTACTTGCAAGCTTGGTGTGATAATTCGATCGCGCGTGCTACGAACGTAGCGAATTCGCAACCTACCAAGTATGCCATAAAAGGCGACTACGTACTGTAGTTACGGTATACTCCCCGCAGATGTTGCAGTACATACATACCTGTTGGTGTTCCGCCACCTCCACGACACCTCGAGTACTCTTATATCAAGCGTGCAGGACTCACCTCCTAACGATTCGCTGGTCGATCCCGACGCTGCGTACGGTCGTTGTAGTTGCCGTCGGCGTCGACTGCTGTTTTAGGCCTCTAGTACTACTACTGCTACTACTACTACGCCGCTCGCAAGATCATAACGCTTGAGTTATCTTTTTCGCCGGCCCGCTTCAAGCCACCGAGCCGGCATATGCGCCGTGACCGACTCCCAATACACACCTCCACCGGCACCGCCGATACCCTCGGGTAAAATAATGAGGCACGGGACCGGGTTTTCGTGTTCTTTATTTTATTTTTCATCTTGCCGATCGATCCCCCCCGCGCGCGCGCCCTTATCTGTCAAAGCCGGGGGCGATCCGGGTATTGTGGCTGCTCATATATACACTGTGGCACAGGACTGCTGGGGGTTTTGTGTGTTCTTTTGTGTTTTCGTCCTGCCCCCCCCCCTCCCGCTCGCCCGCCCGCCCGCTCACAACTAGGTGCGGTCAGTGTAATCTAGCCACTTATACCGCAGCACAGGGCTGCTGCTGTAGGATTGTCGTGTTCTACCTTTTCGGCGATATATGCAGATTCGTCCCGCTCCCCCTCGCTGGGGGTAGTATGGTGATACCCTGATTTTCCTACCGTATTCGTCGACGTAATTTTCGCCCCACCCCTCCCCGGCCGGGGATTTGGTGATAGCATGACAAATTCGATTTCGTCGACACATTCTTCAGCCCCCCCCCCCCCCCCCCCCCCCCCCCTCGATGATAACTTAGCGGTGGTTTTTGGTGTCAGGCGTTTCCCCTTATTTTTTACGTTTCCTTCGGAGGCTTCATGGCCTCGCCGTTTAGAGGTGCGAGAGTGGAGTTTGAGGAGTCACATCTTCAACTCATGTTCTACTTCGTGGAACCGGTGTTTCCCCGAACCTCTCCTGTGTCTACATGTGCGGCTCATCAGGGTGGGCTAGTGTTATGTTATTATTACCCTGAAAGGCCGGTAAAGCGCTAGTAATAGACTGCCCGGGAAACGGTGACTGTATTACTTGGGAGCCCTTGTTCGATAGGAAGCAGGCAACAGGCGAGGTTTGCACCGAACCTTCTACTGTCAAATCTCATTGAGCTGCCTGAACTGGATAATACTTCGGCTATAAAGCTGCTCTTACATCTCTCTGCAACCTTGCATACCGGCATCATACGAGAGTGACAACGAGGATGACCTGCTCAATAGGCACACCTGTAAGGAGGTACTCTGTGTTTTCACACGTAGCAAAAAAACTTACTAAAAACGGTAGACTAGCGTGATTGCGTAGGAAGTGACAGGACGATAGCTTTTCCTAGCCGACTGAAAGACCAAAATATATTTACAAAAAAATGTACTCCTTCCTTTTTTCAAGCAGTGCATCGATGGCGCACACATACAGGTATACATGTGCGTGTGGACATGAAATGTTCGCCAGTAAATTGCGGTAACAATGGGGGGATGTCGCCAATGAACACGGTTGCTTTACGTCGTTCGACATAGGCCGCGCGACTACTGTGCCACGCCCCCCCCCCCACAGCAGCCTCTAACGATTCCCGGCGAAAGAAGAGGTGCCGCCGCCGAACACAGCGAGTAGGGCGTGTTAGTTGCCGGTCCTGTATATGTTGTCTTACGCTGGCGAGGGAGGTGGCGTGTCGGTGACAATCGACGTCGGTGGCGTTGGGTTTGGCCTTGGCAGGGGAGTACACATACTATATACACTATTAATATTATTGCACACCACGTCGGAAAGATCACGATCTAGATAATCTAGATCCTAACACTGCCATTCTGAGGTTGGTTGTGCTGTGCAGGATCGGAATATTGCCCAGATCCAACCCAGGAACCATGCGCTAGATCACACATGCCGATAATACGGGTCCCACCAGGCAACACGAGCTAAACCATACATACAAGGTCGGGAAATAGAGCTGCCCTTGAAACACCATCTAGATCATGATGAAGTAGGAATCGATGATCTGCTCGACGTGTGAAATTTTGTGCTTCCGTACGTATATACTGTAGGGCGTTAAAGCAAGGCGCGAATGTTGTCGATAAGGGAGAGGTGGTGGTTTGAGTCGAAGACGTTTTGGCCATCGTCGAGGTAGGCAGCTGCTAGGACGCGTTCGTTCGGGGTCTTTGACGGTCTCGTAAAAGTCAACATAACCGAGAAACCAACCGGGTGTGCGGCCCTGCTGACATGGTATTGTCCAATTCGAGCTTTTTGAGGTCTGACAGGAGGGCTCGGCTCTTACCTCGCCCTGAACCTCTGTTCCCAATATGTACGTATAGTATTGGTCTTCCGAGTGTTCCTGAATCCTGGGCCTCAATACAGTCTTTCCAGGTCAGTACCACCCTGATGGGCCGTATGATATAACAAACACTAAATATGGAAGAACCAGGGAAACACCGTTTCCATGAACTAGGACATGAAACCCAAGACGCCGCTCCTCGAAACCCACCCACACACCTTTAACCTGCGAGATGACTACGAAGGGCCTCTCCTGAAGGAACGCCAGAATGATAAAATGAAAAGAAACCTATCCGTAAGGGGCTCGAACAAATTCAGGTACTAAAGCTACCACCGCAGCCTCAGCGAGGCGGGACGGGGCGGCCATGTACCGTTGATTACAGAAGAACACAACAAGCTATCGCCACATCGCCAGCGAGGGGAGAGGAGGGGGGGGCGAAAGTGTGTTAGGAAAAAAAAACACTTCGTATTGATGATACGAGTAACTACGATCAAGGGGGGGGTGTGGGGCGAAAATGCATCCGGTAACACAGAAGAACACAAGAACGCAGCAAGCAGTCCTGTGGCCCAGTGAGAGCGGCCACTTTACGTCTACTTACCCGAATCACCCCGGAGATGAGTCGGGGGGGGCGCAGGCGACCAAAGGTGTAAAATCGCTCAACCACTGAGTGAGGTTGAACACGAGGCAGTCAAAATCCTGGTCACAAAACCCGGAGCGGTCGCAAAAACTACCAGATCACGACAAGAACACTACAGTACGTACAAGGTACCAGTCAATATATGCAAATCGTGTCAGGTAGTCTAGGCCTTCTAGCTCACTAACATACAACCCCTGGTATATGGTACGGTACCCTGCGGTATAATACCTGATGTCCTGGGGTCGGTACCTACGAGCAGAACGAGACAAAGCTGGATATGTTTTTTATGTGGATCATATTGAGAGTACTCTACTCCTAGGTGCTATTTTCGGATGGGGATCACGGGCTTACCAACCCAGCTACCCGAGACGTAGTTGGGGGTGGGCGGCAGTATCGCCACATCGCCACGGGTTCCCACACCGCGCTGGTGAACATGGGAAAAAAGTTCAAACCAGTGGGGACGAGATCCACTTATTTTTCCCGCACAAAAACGCATGTACATGGTGTGGAAACCCTCATTTTGTTCCCGCGGAAAGCGCGGAGCGTACCTTCACCAAACGCGCTCTGGACGTACATCACCCCTGTCGTGCGTCAACAGACGGTTCGGCTCGCAGGCTTGCAATTAACTTCCCTCTCCGCTTCCTTGCCCGCGAAGGCGATACATAGCACGGGGCCATCTGCCACAAGGCGATTGCATCGCGCGTCTCTTCGTCTCTTCCGCGCCTGCCGACCCAGGAACCAGGTGCGCGACCCTCTGAACCCACAGGAAACTTTCGATTCGCTCCTGTGGAGCAAGTAGCAATGAATGATCGATGTGCCTCGGGCCGAGCTTGCAAGCTTGTGATGGCGCCTATATAATAGTAACGGACGGTTGGCAACGTCGCATGAGGACCTCGTGGTTGCCTGGCCGAGGCTTCAAGCGCTCCTCGGATCTGTCTCCTGGTTTTCCTTGATTGTTTTTCACTTTCTTGCTGGCTATCGCGCCGGCGCCCTCGAGGCTTTCGAATTTTGGTCATCATCATGCGTGATAATAAGGTGACAGCGTGAGGCGTGAGAGTAGTGAGTAGTACCGCTGCATGCCCGATACGTACGTAGCGAACATGTCCAGAGCAGAGTCTAGACTCTACACGTTGGGTGGGCTTTGCGATTGCGAGTGTTGCAGGCCTAATGCTGTAGTCGCTCCTCTCTAGTTGAGTGCGTTGGTAAAACAAACGTTTACGCCACATGCACGCAGCGTATTGGTCAATGGCCACAGCAAGGTGGTACATAAGCTCGTTTTAGAACGCGCGAAAATGTTAAAATCTCAAAAAAAGATAAAAAGTCAAAAGCCATCATCACATCATCACATGTTTCGTCCTCGTTTTTGTTGTTTTTTTTTCACATATTTTTCGTTTTTTCCGAGTCGTACGAAGCAGTATTCACTATTAATAGCAACTCTGGCAAATTGCTCTTATTAATATTAATAGTATGGTCGCGTACTCGTGGCGTTCTGCTCGACGGGGCATGTGAGATGCTGCTGCTGCTGCTGCTGCTGTACACTGCTGTACATCAACCCCCGGTCGGTCTACACTACCTGTTACTGTGATCTCGCCCCGCGCTTGAGTTGTACCTGGTAGAGTGCAAGCTTGAGGTCTCGTACATAAAGCGGTTGATGTCTCGTAACTCGTAAAGTATCGTATACATACTGGCATTTTGTAAACCCCTTGCACGATGAGCCCATGACCAGCCCATGACCCCCGTGGCAAGCTATGATTCTCACAACGGCGCTCAGGAATTTTCCTAGATTTTTTCTATTTACCCTTTCGAGACTTGAAAGGCTGAAAAGGGGAACAAAAATCGACATAGAGGGACGATTCTACAGCAGCAGCATTGGTCACACAAACCAGCCCGGGTTACTGAGGTATCGTACCCAACGGGGGTTACATGTGACATGCCAGTATGTGTACGTATATGATATCTCCCCGACAGGCACACAGCATTTTTTTTTTACATTTAAATTTGAAAAAAGAAAAAAACTTCGGCTGCGAGGTGACATCGAGGATTTTTTGTCGAAACTCATCTTTGAAAAGCGGCGTTTGATGATTCGATGGCGCCATTTTACTCTATTACCCTATCACATGTAGGCAGTACCAGGTATACGTACAGGCATGCTATTAATATTATATATTATACTATATACTGCAGTAAACATTTTCGTCGGGATATTTTATGTAGGCTACGTGGCGACAAGGGGAGGGAGGGGGGCGGGGGGGGCAGCCGTTCTGATACACTGATATAGCTGTCGGCGAATGCAGAAACGAAATGGTGAATCGTGTGGCAATGTGTCGGTTCGACTACTCGTAGCCCTTGAGTTATTGTCCTTTGTTACGTACGTAGTTGTTTCTTGTTTGAGTTGTTCACTGGGGGGGTGCGACAGCGGCAGCACCGACACTTGACACCGCTGTTGACGAGAGTAGGAAGGAGACGGCAGAGGTGTGACAAGGCCTCCGGATCGGCTTCCCTCTTAGTCGTAACTCAGATCCGGGGTCACATAGTAGGCTCTTCTCCCCCTCCCAACTACGGTACGCGCCGTGCCTTTTTATCGCGAAAAGGTTTCAGCACTTTCTTCCATTCGTAGTCGACTGGCGTCGAATTGTGCCTGCCACACTATTATAAGTAGACGCTCTCGACAGTAGTTGTTGTCATTTGAGAATTAAAATATCCATACGGAGACTCGAACCCCCGACATCAACCTCAGCAGTCTTCGTGGTTACCTGCTATTACTTGACCACCGGGGCGGCCAGTTAGGTCTGCATGGTACAAAATCCAACCCAGGAAACATGTGCTTTATCATGCGGATCCTGCGGGTCCTACCCGACAACTTTAGCTAGATCATGTGTACGACAAGATTGGGAATCAGGTCTGCCTTGAACGATGTAAATCATTCAGTGGGAATCAAAATGACATGTCCGAGGTGTGTGTAGTTTAAGGAGAATTCATTCGTCCTTACGAAGCGATGTGGCACTCGTGCGTGGAAGGCGTGACAAGCAGCAAGAGAGCCCAGAGGGTATGAATCGAGCCAGTATTTTTGTTCCCACGAAAAAGTGTACGAGCAGGAGTGGAGACACACATGAAGTCAGCAGCCGAGTCTGCGGAGGTGGCCTGGCGCTTGTGGTTTGGATTTATACGACCAAGCGCGCACCCCTCACGAGTTTGCCGAACTATTTCCTGCGCTCGCATTCTGCCCGCCGGAGCTGTCGCATCCCAACCGCCAAGCGCGCGCTGTAATACAAAAAACGCCTGCCATGCACGCTTGCCAGCGAGTGAGCGTGCCAGCGAGCGAGCGAGAGTTCTCGAGGAGGACGCACGCTTCAAGAGAGGAGTGACGATGTGCAGAGGCTATCAGTATGAGAGCGTAGAACCACCGCGACCCCCCACCCCCCTCCCCCCATCAGCTGTCCCCCTGCCTATCGTGTGCCGTGTCGCCTCGTCTCACCCTCGCTGGCCACGTTCCACGCGTTTCGCCACTCCACAGAAAGCGGGACATACGGACGGTACACACGGCGTTTGTAGGTCGTTGGCAGACGTGTATGGTGGCATGGCGACCTGCATGAAGAACAACGCAACGAGCGCCGGGTCCTCGGTGGGTGGTGGTGGTAGCGGCGGCGGCGGCGGTAGCAGTGGCGGCGGAAGTGGCGGTGGTGGCGGTGGTGGTGGTGGCGGTAGTGGTGGTGGCGGTAGTGGTGGTGGTGGTAGTGGTGGTGGCGGTGGTGGCGGTGGTGGCGCGACACACGCCTCCGTCCAAGAAACCTTGCTCTGGGCGGCACCCAGCGGTGGTGCTTCGAGCACTGCGACGGCACCGACGACGACTACGACGAAGACGGTGGAACCGCAAACTGCGCCTGTTTCCAGCGTGCGGGCTTCCCTAGTAAGAACCCCGGGGCCGGAGGGGGCGGGGGACCGGGGGGGGCGGGGGGCGGGGGAGCCGGGGGGCCGGGGGGCCGGGGGGCCCGGGGGCCCGGAGGTCCCGGGAAGACAGGGGGGGGGGGGGAGACGCCGTCGACCGGCTCCGCTTGATGGGAAGCTGAGGGCGCCGGACCTGGGCGAGCCGGGGGGGGGGTGCCCGAGGGGGCAGCGGTATAGATGTCGGTGGTAAGGGTGCGATACCGACGTCGGAGAAGCGGCTGGTGAGCAACGGGACGGGCTCGGAGGGGGCGGCCGTGGTGGTGGCGGAGGACACTTCTCGTCGGGAAGTGGGTGCTTGCCCGTCGGTGAGTGACCGGGATGTGTTGTTTTTTTCGTGGTTGGAGCATGATTGTGGTGGTGGCGGTGTTGGTGTTGGTGGTGGTGGTGGTGTGTCTTGGTGTGTTGGTGTTGGTGTATTGGTTGTGTTAGTTTGTGTAAGTGTTGGCGTTGGTTGTGTCTTTGGGACGTTTCTTTTTCATGGTGGTGGTGGTAGTGGTGCTGTTGTACTGGTGTTGGTGGTGTTGGGCGTATTGTAGTGGTTTTGGTGGTATTGGTAGTGGTTTTAGTGCTAGTTTGGGTTGGTGTTGGTGCTGGTGTTGTTGGTGTGTGTTTTGTTGCGTCGATGTTGGTGCTGGGAATGGTGTTTTGGTGGTGATATTGGTGGTGTTGATGTTGGTGTTGGCGGCGACGCTGTTGGAATAGGTGTTGTTGGTGGCGTTAGTGTTGGTGTTGATGTTGATGTTGGTTGTTTTTCCCAGGCGGACAACGGGGCGTGCCGTGGTGGAGCATTTTTCTGGCGACAGAGCGTCAAGTACTGCCTATTTCGATCGTGTTCCCTGAAGTCGGTGAGGGGACGGTGTTGCTCCGAGCAAGCACTCCGCATCCCTTGTATCATGCTCCGCCCGTTTTATGCCTGTTCCCGCCGTGTCCCTGAAGTTGGTGAGAGGACGGTGTTGCTCCGAGCACCCCGCATCCCTTGTATCATGCTCCGCCCGGTTCATGCCCGTGTGTCGCCCAGGAGGTGGGGAGAAGGCCTGGTTTCCGCACGCATTTTATTTTTTCAAAGCTTCGGCCCGTGCGCGGCCCGTCACCCCCGCGGCAGTGGTGGCGGCGACGGTTTCTACCTTAGTCGCGCTTGGCCTTGGCGGGGCGGACAGTTGTGTTGTCGGGCCTCTGAGGAGGTGTAGTCGTTATCTCTCCCCATAACGATTTTTTGTGTTTTGTGTTTAGTCTCGAAAACACACCGAATGCCCGGGAAGAAACACGACCGAACGCCTCTCCCACCTGCCGCCACCCCCCCCCGCCCCGCGTCAGCCAACGCAGGGCAAGGGCAAGCCGGTGGAGCTCGCGACATCCCTAAAAACACAGGCGAGCGCGGAGACGCACCCACCGCCTGGTCAGGCACGCCAACACGCTTCTACGCCCGGGAGTGCAGCTCCTCGGCACGCCCAGCCGACGACACCGACACCGCCTACGGGCGGCGTACACCCAGCTAAAACAGCTGCGCCGCCTACCTCAACCCCCGGCCAGCCTGGGGCGGTTAAGTTGATGGCGGCGGCGGCGGCGGCGGCGGCGGCGAAAACGGTGGCGGCGGGGGTGGCGGCTGCGGGCGCAGCAGACGCAGAAGCAGCAGCAAACCCGCCGACGACGCCGCCGCCGCCGCCACCGAGGCGGCAGTCCACAGTTTTGCCTGGGGTGTCGGCTCCGCTGGCTTCTCCGGCGAAGCCGTCGAAGGCCCCGAAACCGCTGCCGCAGGAAAAAGGTTTGCCGGGGGGGGGGCGGTGGCGGCGGCGGCGGCGGCTAAGCCCGCCAAAGTGCCATCGCAGGCACCGCCGGCGCGGCCGCTACCGTCCCCTGCATCTATACCTTCCCGGCCGCCACCGACCGAGAAGCGTTCGGAGGCCGCGGCGGGTGTCGAGGCTGCCACCATGCTGCCCCCGTCGGTGGTGACGCCCGCCGCGCTGCCCCCGTCTGCGTCTGCGTCCCCGTCCTCAGCCTCACAGAAGGGTCCCCCCGCTCCCCCCCCCGCCAGTGCTTCTCCTTGTGCGCTCCGCTCGCCGCCGCTCGTGCCTCCCTCTTCCTCCCCCGCTTCTGCTAGTCCTGACGCCATGGATGTCGACGACGACGCGCCGGCGACGACCACTACGACCGTTGTCGAGGAGCCTTTGGAACCGCGACCACCCGCCGCCCCGGAAGCTGCGCCGCCGCTACCGCTACCGCTAGTGCTAGCACCCATCCCCCCCCCGCCGCCGCCGCCGCGGCCGTCTTCCCCTTCTAGGGAACCGACGGAGGCACCCGCATTGCCCGCCGCCGGGGAGGCGGAGGGGGAAGGGGCCGGGGCGGCGGTGGTGGCGGCGCCGGCGCCGGCGGCTAAGCGGTCGCACAGAGGCGGGGAGGGGGAGGGGGAGGGGGAGGGCGAGAGCGGCGCCGCTGAAGGGGGTGGGGGCCGCCAGGAGGAGCAGTCGGCACCGAAGAGGAAGAGGGCTAAGGTTGTTGCCGAGGAGATTAGGCCGGTGGCGGCGCCGGTGCCGGAGCTCGCGTTGGAGGTGCCGCAGGTTTCGCAGGCTGACGTCGGGAAGATGGTTCTGAGCGAGACGGACGCCGGCACGCTGACGGGGGTGGTGGAGAGCTTCTCGGAGGAAGACGGCCTCGGCGTGTGGAGCATCCGGTGAGTGGTGGGGTGGTGAGGGTGGTGTTGGTGGGGGTTGGGGTGATGTTGAGGGTAGTTGGGGTGGTGTTGGTGGTGATGGGGGTGGTGGCTGGTGGTGGGGGTGGTGGTGGGGGGGGGGGGGGGGGGGGGGGGCTGGTGGTGGGGGTGGTGGTGGCGTTGGTGGTGGGGGTGGTAGCGGTGGGTTGTGGTGTTGTTGGTGGTGTTGCTGTCTGGCGGTGTTTGTGGTGGTGGTGGTGGTGGTGGTGATTACGTTGTTGGTGTTCATGTCGGTGTTCGTGGTTGCGGCGGTAGCGACAGCGGTGGCGGTGATGGCGGTGGTGGTGGTAGTGGGTTTTGGCGGTGTGTAGGGCGTGCGCCCGCGCTAGTCAAGAGCGGAGCGCGTTCGTTCGGCGAGGGCGTGTGCCGGGTATTGGTAGTGTGACAGCGCCCCGCCTAGCGAGCCCAGCGTGCTCACACCTCGTTCGTCGTGTTCGGCGAATTCGCGGCGTGCCGTCTGATCTGATACCATCTGCTACTGTTGCCACCCGCGATGTGTTGTCGCCCGTAGGTAGGAGTTTCGGGAGGGGGGGTTAGATCTCTGTTTTGATGTACCTGTTCTCCTCGCTGCGCCGTATACACACTTCGAAGTAAGTATTATAGAAAAAACATACCTGGCACATAAAAGACGAAAGCGACGAACCGGTGGAGAGGACACCTAATTGTAATGTTATTTAGCAGCAGAACGAATGATGCCAGAGTGCCTGACGTATCCGACCGCCGTCCCGCCCCGTGCTACGTTGTGCTCTGCTCTGCTCTGCTCTGCTCCGCTCCGCTCCGCTGTACGCATGTACGCATGTGCGCATGTATGCGGGTTTTTTTTTTTTGCGACGCACGCGATGACGCAGGTACGAGGACGGCAGCTTGGAAGAGGTGGACGACTGCGGAGAGCTTCACGACGACATGTGCGCGTTCTTCGAGTTTGCGGGGAATGCGGCGGTCGCTCCGGGGAAGCAAGTCCGGACGCGGAACAGCCCCGCCGTGCAGGAGCAGGTCAGAGTGCGGGTGTTTAAGGACGAGAGCAGCGCCCTGGGCAGGAGGGTTAGCGTTTTCCGCGAGAAGGTTCTTCGAGATGGCGAGGTGAGCCGCCGCCCCCCCCCCTTCTTGGGATTATCAAAATTTCGAAGACGCGTGCGTAGGTTTGTTTCGCCTGCTGTAGTTTTTTCTAAAGTATGTTTGCCGTATATATGATGCCGCGCGCGTAGGTTTGTTTTGCCTGCTGTAATTTTTTTTCTGGTGTAGGTTTGCCTACGTCCGTACGTTTACATGATACTTAAGTACGTGGTTTTGTTTAGCTTTGCTATGTGCGTGATTGCTTAGGTAGGGTCTATTTTTTGTTCGGCCTTGCTTAACTCTGTTTAGTTTTTGCTGAGCGTTGCCTACAGCAGTAGCGTTGCTAAGGTTGCTTGCTTGCCCGAAGTTTTCTCCTGCAGCGTGGGGGCGTCGTACCCGCGGGGAGCGGGGGCGGCTGATGTCAGGCCGGCAAGCGTGACGGCCCACTAGCTTTGCCTAGCCTTACCTAACCTCACCTAGCTTTGCTAAGCTTTCATGTCGAACGTTGAGTAGTGCTTGTTGGCACGATGGTCGTGCGCACGCACGCCGCCGCTGTGGTGGGGTGGCGCAATTATTTAGGACACCTCTCGCCGCCGCAGCTGCCCCGCCCCGCCCCCCCCTCCCCTCCCGACAACGACGGCATCTGCTGCGTTGTGCGAGTAAGCGGATGGAGGTGAACGTGTTTGATCTTCGTCAGCCCCCCCCCCCCAATGACCCAATGACAACGCCGCCGTTTCTTTTGGAAACCTTGCGTGTGGGCGGCATGGTGCGGTGGACTGTCGGACAGGTTAGGACCAGTCCGCCTCACAAGCGGTTCTTACGTAGTAGGATACAGCTCACCCTTCATGCGACTCGCCCAACACCTCACGGCGCTTCGCGCTTGGTGCTAGCAATGTCTGCCTGGTCGGTGAAAACCCGACATGCTCCGCCCCGGCATTGTAGGGATGCGAGGGTCTATGGTCATACGACTACGTTGATGCATGAAAATGCAGTACMCCCCCCCCCCACCCGCCCCAACAACAACGCCGCCCCTTGTGTTTTAAACTTTCCGTGTCATCGGCGGTGCGGTGCGGTGGGCTGTCGGAACAGGTTACGAAATACGTGCAGCCGACGAGGGACGGCGAGATCGAGCAGTGGAGGGTGACGTACGCTGACGGGGGCCATGAGGACCTTGAGAGCTTCGAGGTGGGAGGTCTTTGGTGATTGTGTGTGTTTTCGAACGAGAATCGAGTATCCGTTTTGGCCTCTAGTATTAGTATAAAACTTGTGTTATGTTCTTGGCCAGAATGTCAAGATAACGATACGATAATCGTTTTTTTTCGATTTCAATGATTTTCGATATTTTGGGGGTCAAGCTTTTTCGCTGTCAACCAGTCGGTAAAGTCATAACAAACACGGGGTTTTATGTGTACTTGAGGCGGTTAGTAAGGGGGGTCAAACCGTGGTCCCTACGTACGTACGATGCGTAGCATAATAACTAATTTGCCAGTGATGAGGCTTTTTTTTTTGGGGGGGGGGGGGTCTCGCAAAACATCGCCCCAGGAAGGAGACTGATAAAGTTGAGAACGATCGGCATTAGGGATGGGCTTCTCCTGAAAAACTCGAGGTACAGCACAGGAACCCCACCTTGAACTGTTATGGAAACCCCTGGGTCCTAAATGTAACTTGCACCTAATAAGAAACAGGAAAGCTGGTCCAGACTGGATTCCTTTTTTGAGGACGGGCGCGATAGCGATCTACACTTAAGTTCAAGTATAACGACTCCCGAATTTCTTATTTTTGCTGTAAATATCAAGCCCGCCCTGCTTATTGCTCGTTTTTTTTTTGTAAATACACGTGGTATATACGTAGGTGTCCTGTACTGTGGTGAATGTAACCCTCTTCCCACTATGAAAACGATCCCACACGACTGTTGTGCGTAACTCCCCAAGTCAGTCTGTCCCCGAAACGCATGTGCATTTCCATTAATATATATTATATTTTTTTTCACTTTTTCACCCGCCCTGTGCACGTTTTTTGGTTGTCGATTTCTCCCCTTTCGCTTTTTTTTTTCTCGTGTCTCGGACATTTTTATTAGCTAGTGCGCCCCCTGCTGCGCCACGTGGAGAGGCGCATAGAGCAGAGGGAGGTCGTGTGGGGCCACCGCAGGCTGCTGGCGTACATGCACCGCACTGGGGACGGGTCTCGCCCCTTTACCACTCTTCCGGGCATCAGGTAACTTTTTTTTTTTCCTTCAGTTTTTGACCCGTTTAAGGCCGCAGTCCCACTTCTTTTCTTATTTTTATTTTCTTTTTGTTTTGTTCATCCCCTTTATTATCTTCGCCCTTATTTTCTCTCCTCCCCTATTATAGTCGTAACTCAGATCCGGGGTCACAGCGTAGGCTCCTCTCCCTCCACCCCCACTACGGTTCGTGCCTCGCATTTTTCTCCCAAGAAGACTTAAGCCCTTTCTTCCCTCGTCGACTTCCAACGAATTGCACCTACCCACGCCCCACGCTACTATTAGTACGTAGGCGCTCGCAAGTTGATTGCGTTTATTTATTTATTTTTGCAAATAAACTCAAAAGTCCGACCCACGTGAGATTCCAACCCCGTAAACTAACTCTTAGATGCATTCGAGGGTACCACTATAATAGACGGCCGAAACGCTCGGAATTTGAGTCAGATGTAGGTATGATACGTGTACAGCAGTGCAGTACTATATTTAATAAAAGAGTTAGGACCAATCTGACTCGAATGCTGTGCGGCAGGCAGCATGAGGCGTGTCACACCAACCCGTCAAAACCGTGATCTAGATCGTGCACATAGATGGTGTTAACGTATCACACCTCAGATAGATCATGATCTATAGATCATCTATACAGCAGTAGTAGTTCCCCATCTGCCGTTGTAAGAGGCTAGCTGCTGTGCTGGATCTACCCGGCAGCATGAGCTAGATCATACAGATCATACAAATCATACAGATCGTACAGATCATACAGATCAGAAATACATCTTCCCTGAAAGGTCTAGATCATCAAGTGTTGATCTGTCAGATGATCTATCTGTGCTAGGTGTAGATAATATACACCAGGGGTATACTATACGTTCTTCCCCGCAAGGTCTAGAAAGGAAATGAGGGGTCTCGTGTGTTCGTTCTGTGGATGGACCTATTTGGCACGGTATGGGCGGAAGACTGCCGTTGGGAAGGGGGGTGGGGGTTGGTAGAGAGTAGGGGGTAGCTGTAAAAGTGCGATGACTGACCTCAAGGTGAAATAACGCGCGGCTGAATCGAAAGAGCGAGTTGGGACGTAGAACCAATGCTCCCCGTCCACGTACAACCCTATTATGCGCGCCCGCTTACATCGTACTAGTGATAGTACCAGGCAGGAATACCAGCGCACGAAGTATATGTATTGACGATGCGCACGTATCTATTGTTTGTTTTTTTGCTTGGTTGTCTGCTGCACACCGGTTTGAACCATTATTTACCCCCCCCCCAGATCGGAACCCCCCCCCCCCCCCCCCCCCCTCATGTGGATGACGCCTCTATACATACACATATCCGCCTCTCGTACGGTGCTCCGTCTCGAAAATGATGGGTGGCCAATGGTCAAATGACTAAGACAAGCAAAAAAAATAGTACGCCCCCCGGCCCCCCCGTCTCGTACTTACGGTTAACGCCTCTATAGTTGCCCCCATTTCCCCGCTCGTGTCGTTGACGCCTCTTAATATGTACCCCCGCCCCCGCCCCCGTGTGATTATCTGTCGCCTGTCTCTCAGCGCTAGCATGCCACAGCGACACTCGAGGAAGGCTGAGTAAAGCTTTTTGTGGCTTATGCGTCTTTTTTTTCCCCGGAGCCGGGTCGGGCGCAAGGAACGAAGGAAGGGAGCACGGATGGATGGACGGACATACAGCCTGGCGTTGGGGGTAACAAAAAATAGGGGGGGCATGGCAATTGCTGTTGTTGTCGTCGACGTTACACGAGGGTCTATGCTTTGAGGAGCAGGACAAGGCAAGGCAAGGCAAGGCAAGGGCATCGCTGTGTGTGCCGTGCTGCTGATGTGAAAGAGAGATAGGGAGGGGGAAGAGGAGAGAGAGACGGGGCGTGGGGGAAAGAAAGAAGAGAGCGAGGGGGGGGAGGGAAGAGATATGGCGCGTAAGAGAGAGAGGCGATGGGGGAGGGGGAGAAGAATGGCGAGAGAGATGAGAGGGGGGCGGGGAGGGGGGGGGGGGAGGGGGGGGGGGGGGGGGGGGGGGGGGGGGGGGGGGGGGGGGGGGGGGGGGGGGGGGGGGGGGGTGGCAGCAGGCTACATAGAGTGTGCCGGAGGCAGCTTGGCGTCTGGGGAGTATTGTTTCATTTTGTTTTGTTTTTCCTCTTTTGCTCTACAGGGGCCGACGTTGTCCGATTTGACACGAGTCGCGAGAGAAAGAAAATAAAAAAAGGGAATCTGGTGGTTCGAAATAAAGTGCGAGAAATTCTGCAACGGCCGGCACTTGGAACGGTACACTGACGGTATACGTACGTGATTACGGTCATCTTTTTTCCGGGTTGCACACGCTGTCCGGGAACGAAAATAGGGGATAAGCGCTCCCGGCCAATCGGCTCGCTTGTGCAAGCCCCCCCTCCCCTCCCCTTCGATGAAAACGCCAGACTTTCAAGAAACACTGGGTTTACGCTCGGAATGCGTCGTTCGCCGTTACAACCCTTTTCCCACCTATCCACCTTTTGGGCAAGAAACTATCGTACATGGAATTAGAATCGGAAAATTCCTGGAAAAATTATGCTTTTTTTCCTGGAAAAATCTTGCCGTGAGAAAAAGGTTAAAATGTGGGGGGGTTTTGTGCTCGTCACTTGCTGACAAGGCTGTCGAGGCGACCGAACCCTTGAAGGTTGAAGAGGTGAACGGCTGCTATTTTGTTTCGGCGTTTTTGAAAGGGGGGAGGGGAAGCATGGGGGGTAAGATAAAAGCCAGGTCGCCCGCTTGTAAAGACACAATTTATTGAATTGCTGTGGGTGGGGGGTGGGTAGGGTGGGGTGGGTAGTGTGCCGTAGATGCATGCTATGTCGTGGAGGTGGTAGGTTCCCTGCATTTATCTCTTTAAGCTGTGGGTTTCGATCGATAGGAGGCGTAGCATTATCATAGGATGCGTAGGCTTAGGGGTGAGTGGCCGAGAAGAGGGGAGGGCGGGAGGGGAGCTCTGCTGCTTGTCGTGCCGCTTGTGTCTTGCGTGCTCTGTGCATGGAGCGCGTGGGACGGGGCGGGGCGGGGCAGGGGGGGCAAGAACGATCGGGTGTTTTTCCTGGGCAACCTGTGGAGTACTCTGCCCGCGAATTAGCATAGGTTGTATTATTTGATGGCTCCGGGACTCTGTTGGATGGAGCTTGAGAGGGGTTAATCTCTTTTTTGTTTTGCACACCGCTGCAGTGGCTTTCGCATTTTTTTGTTTTTGTTGTTTGGAAGGTTTTGCTGGCTCTACTGCCGTCGAGTTGACTTGGCACTGAAGCGGATGCATTTTTCGATCGTCAGTTATACAGGCCCTGCGGTGTGTATTTATAGTTAACCTAGGTTTGGGAGCGGTGTGTTGTGCTTTAGGCGGCGTGACTCTTGGGAGGTGGGAAAAAAAAACAGATTTCGAAAAACTAATTTGACACAGCAGTAAGTACCAGACCTCTAAAATAATATCATGAAACTGAGATTTTGGCCCTATGCTACTGTAGAAAGGGCGCGTTCCACACTAACTTAAGTATAATCGCTCCCGAATTTCTTCTTTCCCCCGGAAATGTCAGGCTGGGTTTATTTCTGGCCTGTTTCTTTTGAGAGGATCGGTAGTGAATTCGTGCTCGAATATTTATGGGCTATAACTTCAATTCTGCAGCTTGCTGCTGTCGTAGGCGCGTCGTATGTGTATATGAGACCATTGTGTGACTTCGCGGTCTATAACGTGAACCCGACGCTAGATTATATGGCCGTTTTTCGACAGGCATGATGATTGCCACGGGATCGACACCGCAAGCACGAGGCGGAAGAACTGGGCAAGGTTGCTTAGGGGGTATATAGATGTGGAACGTAGGTCCTCCTCTCCCTGCCGCCCTGCTGAATATAATAGGCAGAGCGAAACATATCTCCTCTCTCTCCCTTCCCCCCTCCTGAAGATATTTGACAAAAACGCACTATCGAGACCGCGTACATTGTCAAGATTGTGAGGTGGAAGGCGGAGAAAGTCGCGAATTTCTCTAGTGTATACTGGGGGGAAAGTCCAAACGTGTCCGCAACCCGCCAAAATCACCATTTAACGGCATGCCGGCGATTTTTACGCCAGCTAAAGGTAGAAAATCAGCACTTACGAAGACCCGACAAATCAAAAAGGGGAGAGGGAGATGCAGTACCGTTTTCTGTTACGGTATACCGTTTTCTGTCAAATGGCCCAAGACCCCCCCCAAAAAAAAATGGTACACAAAAAAACTACTGGTACAATAACCTGAATGCTACACACTGATTATCTTGCTCTTTTCGGCAAAAAAAAACTCAGTTCTGAGAGCCTATAAATTATTTCCCATAATTGTTGGTCAAAAACATTCCTTACATTTCCGAATTCAGGTGTACACTGGGGAACCGCAGGGCAACGCATATCGTTGACTCTGCTCTACAGTATGATACTACCTGCGGTCGATTTCCTTGCGGGAATGTGACAACCACTATATACGCGATCGGCCAGAAATAGTGTAGTAGTAGTGGCAGTTTTTTTTTTCAAGGACAACAAAAATTCGGCGTAAAAAAATAAAATAGGGCATCATTGGTGAATAATCCGGTTTTATGTCACCACCTCCCCAACTGAGCGCATCTCGGTCCCGCCCGGGAAGGAAGAAAAGGTGCAAAGAGCAAACAAGTTATTAAAATAATAACTGAAGGAACTAAAGGGGAAAAGGTCTAAAGGCTAAGGACTAACGAACTGCTGTGAGGTCGCATGTACGCACCGTGATTGTGACTGTGGGACTGATCGTGCTATTGTATCGCTGGTAATCCCGGATGCTGGCAATCGAATGCTCCGCTTTCAACCAAGCCGGAGCTTTGGAAGGACTGCAGATGATAACTGGTCCTACAAACGAAACTCAAGAGGCAGAAATATAAGTCTTACCCACGGGTCAGCTTGTACGAGCTGCCGTAACATGGTGAACCCAGGGAGACGGGCCTACTCGTAACGAGATAGGATTGGGAAATTGTAATAAGAAGTGAGACTCACCGTGTTATTGTATCGCTGGTAATCCGGAATGCTGGCAATCGAATGCTCCGCTTTCAATGCGAAGCTTTGGAAGGACTGCAGATGCTAACTGGTCGTACGAACGAGCTCAAGAAGAGGCAGAAACGTAAGTCTTACCCAGGTCAACTTGGACGAGCTGCCGTAACATGGTGAACCCAAGGGAGACGGGCTTACGTACTCGTAGCGAGTTAGAATTGGGAGATGGTGATTAAGAAGTGCGATAGGCGATAGGAGCACTATGCATGTTGGAGAACGACGTCCAAGTAAGTGTGTTGTTCAAGTTTTGAGCAATCTGATAAAAATCGTGGACTGTAGTCTGCAGCTGTAGTGCGTCAACCGCAGGACGGTGTAGAATCTACCGCCAGGAGAAAAAAAAGAAACGGCACACAGGGTATCGTAAAGAGAGCGGAACCAACAAAAAACGGCCAGCTTATAGTAGCTACTCGTAGCTCTTATTGTAGTTGTTGTTTTCTTGACATGCAACCGCTATTTTCTTTGTATACGGGACGACATCCAGCACGCCCAGTGTCTGTACTGGCTGGTTCTTTGTCATAGAGAGACGCGAGGCAGAGAGAGAAAAATACAGCATCTCAATACGAAACGAGATACTTCGTGTATATGATCGTATCATCATACCATACCTGAAACAATCAAATCAAATGTCGAAAAGGGCACAAAAACAAAAAACGTATGGGTGGTTCGTAGTAATATTGATAGTCATCGCTGAAACAATCAAATTAAATGCCAAAAATAGCACAAAAACAAAAAAAAACGAAAACGAAAACGTACGGGTGGTACGTAGTAACAGTCATCGCTACAGAACCTCGTCCTGTGAGGCTACGTATATAGCCCCACCTCAAGAATCTCTCTGCCATAACAGCTAAAAAATCAGATCACAGTTTAGAAGAACTGAACGAGAGCACTGTTCAGTAAAACAAGCCGACAGCACAACACCACGCAACCAACACCAAATAGAATGTAGTGTGTGCTATCATACGCACGGACGGGTAGAAAGGTGCAGCAAAACACACCGCGACAACATTTTCATACTCCGTAAAAAAATCATGACGTGAAAAAAAAAAGCCAACAATCTGACGCCAACTAGGGCACCAGCTGCACCAAACCCTCCCAAACCAGCTTTGCATCAACGAAACAAGGGCCCAGCACACAACCTCAACCAACCAACCAAAACCAACCCAAAGCGAGCCAGCGAAAAAAAACGAAACAATTCCAGCCAGACACACCCTCTCTCTGGTGACAGATACGATGCGTCTCCGCAATAATTCACAGCTTTACGATAGCTGTTGTCGTCGTTGTTGTTGCGATCTCATAATAGAGAGCAATAAATACCATAACACCCACCCACCGATCCACCGACTCACCGACGCACCCACCCACCCACCCACCCACCCCCGAAATCGTGCCATGCGCTATAAAACACGTTCCAAGAGCATAACGCCAAAAAACGTGCCGGCTGCCGAATGCTGCTATTAATAGCTGAAAACTCGTTCAAATCAAAGCGTTGTTTTCATCGGTCGAACGGAGCCCGCGCGGCGCGTGGTACCCCACCCTCTCGCTCTCGTCCGGAAAAGCAACCACGCAGAGAGAGTGTGAGAAGGAGAGATGGCACGTTTTTCTTTCGCGGACGACGGAGCTACGTACGGAACACCTTCTTAGGCCACACAAAAGACACCCGAAAGCCCTTAAAATGAACGAAAAAACGAGCGAACCCTCTCGGCGTGCAGCCGCTTATTATCATGCATGCCTCATGCTAACCCCCACAACTTACTTGTAAAATTTACGAGTGACTTGACTGAAGTGCGTGCGTGAAGTGAGTGCGTGAGTGGATATAATAGCTGACACTTCTTCAGTGCCAGTTACCTACGTACCACCCCTTTGTCTGGAAATGCAAGGACCGTTTGTATAGTGATATATATTTAATCAAAACACAGTCCTTATGTTTGGAAACAAAAGAGTGGTACAAACAACAGTTTTTTGTCGTCTTTCCCTCCACCCATAAATAAAAAGAAAAGAAAAACGACAAAAAAAAAAAGAAAACAAAACGATAGAAGGGTATAGCGTTAAGCTAAACCTAACGTTGTTGCCTTTTGCAGACGAAAACTAAACAAAAGTACAGAAAATGTGTTGGCAGATTCCAAAACCGAAAAATTGTATGCTCAAGATCAAGACCCCAGTGACATGTCGGTAGGACAGCCCAAGCACAGAGAATAAGAAAGCACTCAACGGTCACAGTGTTGGTGAGCATCGACCAGTTTTTTGTTGTGGAATTTGAAAAAAAAAGGTCACCGCTTAATAACAATAACCGGCTGTACGTAAAATGTTTCTGCCAAGCAGCGAGCAGGCTACAAAAAGACAAAAAAAAGACAAAAAAACTTAAGTACTCGATAGTTAGTGCACACTGAATATGCGCAGGGTAGAGGTACAACTTCCCGGGGGGGGGGCTGGGGCGGGGGAAGGGGGCGCGGGGTAGTAGCGTTAACGTTTACACCAAACGAACCACCACAACAAACAACAAAAAACGGAATTCCTCCTCTGCTGCTCCAAAGCTTTCAAACCGACGCACATGAATTTGAAGCACAAAACTTCTCTCCCAGGTCGACCACACAAAACAAGATTCACGCCCCCCTGCCCCCCGCCCCCCGCCCTCGCCCCATGGCCCCCCAACCCCCCACTCACGCCCCCACTGCCGACAGATGTTCTGTTCCAATCAATTAGGCCGAGCACCACCCCCACCAATCCCCGACCCCCCCGCCCCGACGACAGTAACCTTAGCCCTGGCAAAACCTGAAAGGCCGCTTCCACCCACGCGCACAACGAACATCGCTTCGTGACCTAGAAAGCAAAAAACGAAAGAACCATGACCACATTTATCCGTATACCCGCCATCTACCCGCTGGCCAGAATGGGTGCATGTTTGCTCTCCTTCCACTATACCTCATCATCGTCACCCTCTTGGGACTTTTCCGACGACAGAAAATGACGGAACACGAATCACGATTTATAACCCGCGCAACGCCCACACACAAAAAAAAAGTAGTTACTCTCTGCTCTGGGAGGATTTGGTATTTTGTTTTTATGTAAGTCCCCGAAGTAAACAAGCAAAGAGGCGTTTTTGTATGTACTATGAGTTGTCGTACGACACGCACACGCAAACACACACGCACAGGACGTGGCACTGCTACTCGATGCGTACTGCTTGCAATCTCGGTACCGATGCGTACTGCTTGCAAGCTCGGTACTACTATTCGACGGTTTTGATAAGGGACCGCACTTTAAAGTTTATCGCTCTTTCTGGTGATGATCGCAAACAGCTGACTGCGGTCTCCTAAAAACAAAAGGCGTTACGCACGGACGTACGCACGAGCAGACTATTCGGACTTATTAGAGCCTATAGTCTAAAGTTCGGTAAACCCTCCGGCCTGGCGGTACCGACCGCCGCTCTTCGAACAGACCCCCCGACGGGGTCTCGTGGGGGCGCCTGACGACCAAACTCAGCACTCCGCTTTCCTGCCCCCGCATCGTCAGCTGTACCGCCTAATCGTATGAATACAACAGACAAGCATGGGATCGATACAGCGGTGGTGGCGAGAAGGGTGGCAGGGAGGGGGCGGGAGGCATGCAGTCGGTGAGGGTGCTGCTGTAGCAGTATAGTAGTAATACTTGGTTCTGCAAAGCCTGACAATAGGCGTGATGTCCCTCAGACACTCCCCGAGCGTGTGACACTGTCCTCAGTCAAAAATCGGACGCGCGTTCTACTATGGAGTGACCGACCGACCAGCCGACCGGACCGGACCGGACCGGACCGGACCGACCGACCGACAGAGGAAATACCGATCGACGAAAGACCGGCCGACGAAAGACCGACCGACCGACCGACCGACCAAGGCGTCGCCTCGTGGTTGTTACAGTCGACAGAGTGTTATTCCGACTGACGAGTCTCCTCCTATCCTACCTCTTGCACAAGAACGGTGGGCTACGTACATATATATATATAATATATATACGTCCCTTCTGTGTGTTACGTTGAGTTCCCTTCTGCTTGTTTTATCTTATCGTCGTTGTCGCCGCCTGGGCAACAACAGCAGTATTAACAATACGGTAGTAGACATGTTCACTCGATCCACCCTCCTGCACTTCCTCCCTACGTACTGCAAAGAAGAACGGCTCATCTGCTTCCAAGATATATAGACACATAGATATTACCGGCGACATGGATAGAAGCTCCATGAAGGAGGTAAAAAACAAATTTTGGGGGTTCCGTGCCCGAATTTCGGTGAAAAAAGGCGGCAACGAGAAGCGTAAACCCCTTAAGAACTGGCGCCCACATTTTGGGGTACGAAAAATACTTGGAAGTTTGTGTGGGATAGTTTTTGCAGTAGCAAAAAAAGGGGTAAGGTTCCTGTCGCACTTCTTCCCCCCTCCCTCCCTCCCTCCCTCCCTCCCTCCCTCCCTCCCTCCCCAACCCCTGTTCGAAACGGTTAGGCTTCCTGAGATGTTTAATACGCGCGCACGCCTTTTTTCCTGTTTTTTTTTTCAATTACGAAACTGACCTGGTCGAAGTTGCCCAACACGTGAAGCCCGTTGATGGACACGAGGACGTCCCCAACTTTAAGGCCCGCATCCAAAGCGGAGTCGTAGTTGCCGTCGAGCGACGACCGGTACGCGCAAACTGTCGCCTGTTTATTTTATTAGCGCACCAAACAGAGAAATAATGGGAGGGTGATCACGTAAGTATATGTGATCACACGTAAGCTAGTTATTTAATAGTTGGAAAACCACTTTCAACGAGAACTTGAGAAGCAGTTGGAATGTAGGACTGAGCTCTAATATGTTCGGAAACAAAGGAATGTACCGGGGCGGGGGGGGCGGGAGGGGGGGGTACTCATGTCACCCATGGCCTTAGTCGTATGACCATAGCAAACCCTCGCATCCTTACAATGTCGGGACGGAGGACAACGTCGGGTTTTCACCGACCAGGCAGACATTGCTTGCACCAAGCGCGAAGCGAAACGTGAGGTGTTGGATGAGTCGCGTGAAGGGTGAGCTGCGTCTTACTAAGCGCCGCTTGTGAGGCGGAGTACCGGGAGGCGAGGGGAGGGGGAAGGGGGGGGGGGGGGGAGACACCTGTAACCGCCGCTTGTTTGTGCGGAAGGTCACCGAGCGCTAAAAAGGAATACACATGAGCTGAGACGAAACCTGAACGTGCTGACAAAAACATCAGGTTCTGATACTTCGTACGTATACGATATGAGTTTGGGTTTCTACTCGGATTTGTGGAAAAGGGGGTGTTCCCCTTTATTCTTGCGGTCTTTCCACGAAAGTGTCATTGTTGTGGTATTTCGTCTTTCTCTTCTACGCTATTCCGACTACACAAGTAGGCCTCGCCAGGGCCCACACGAAACTGAAGCAAGCTGGAAAATTCCATGCACTAATGTGTGTTCCTTAGCAAAAGCGTGGTTGATTACGAATCCTTTCAACAGCAAGCACAGCTTTCGCACAAGGAGAGACGGTCGGTGAAACACCGGCGGTGAAACGCGACGCGTTACAAGGAAAAGAAAAAAGCACAAGGGAGCGACCGCGTCCGTGGCAGCGACGCAGCAACCAACCGGAACGTGCAGCAAGCTTAAGCGCAGCTCGAGTGGGACCTAGAACAACAGACCGCGAGCCTGCTTGAGCTCCAAACCACACTCGTCCGACACCGGTATCGTTCGCTATTTGATCCACCCCGGAGGATGATGATGAGTACACCCCCACCCCTCCGTCCGTCCCGCCATTGTAGGGATGCGAAGGTCTATGGTCATACGACTACGGCCATGCATAACTACCGCCTACCGCCCCCCCGCCTCCACCAGGAACGAAAGTGTGGCTACGTGTTAAACTTCGATTGTACACTGTGGCGGTTTCTCTCTTACCATTCCCTTGTTGTTGACGAGCTTCATACCCAGGCCAGTTCCCGGCGGGGCCTGCAGCATCAGTCGGACCTTGTTGTAGCCTGGCAATGGAAGTTGGACAGGAATTTTTGTAAGGCACAACGTTAAGCCTAGAACTGTGTCGTTAGCAGGAAACTACCTGCCCGGAAGCAGGTGTACTGGTAGTAAAGGTGTGATAATCGAGTGTGCCGGTGTATCATACGGCAACTCCTGACAGGGTTGTTTTTTGTGTAGCATGCATGATTAGATGAGACCGAACCGCACGGGACAGAGCGACACTGCTTCAACCAAAACAAAGTACAGGATATATATATATTGTCTGGCCGCGTATAGAACGTTTTTCGTCGGCGTCTCGGTTGAACAAAATCGGCATTGGCACGGTAAACGCCGATCATCTCAGGCTGCGCGCGCTAAATCTATGCATTGCAGAGGAGACGGTTTGCGCGTTTGCAAGCAAGCGCGCTACGCAACAACGTATGGTTGTACCACTGTGTAGCTGTCTTAGTGATATGCTTAGTATATATACATACTAAGTATAATATTTATTTGTGTACTCACGAGCTCTTCTCGCCACCGCGGCACGTACGGCGGACACCGTCATCGCTCGCGAGTCCCTCGCGCCTCCGGGCCCCCCGCTGGGTCCCTGCGGGCCCCCATTGGGGCCCTGCACCGCTCTTCGGTCCCCTCGGAGCTCGGCTCCGCAACCGCTTACCGGCGCCGCGACAAGCTGATCCTTCGACTTGCTAAAGCTGGCTTCCCCTTCCACCACCTCGATGTCGTCGACTATTTGACCCTTTCCGGCACCGGTAACGGTGATCCGCGACCGTACCGACTGATGAACCGTTTTGGCCACCATCTTGGTTGCCGGGGTCTTGCTCGTGGATTTCTTCCGGACGATTGCGGCGGGGGGGGTCTGAGTGGTCCGGCTGGCGGCGCGCAGGGAGGGGCGACGGTGAAGGATGAGCCTCGGCGGCGGGTGGGGCGGAGACACGAAGGGAGACTCCGCCACAGAGAGGAGCCGCTGCGTCGAAATTTCAAGACTGACACCGTGCAAGGAGGCGTCGCTTGCAGGGGGCTGTGTTGTTATTGAAACCGACTTCGACGTCTTTCTGCCGCACTTCTGGCACGCCGCCGCCGCCGCCGCCCCAGCCACCGCCGTCGCCCCAGTCGCCGTCGCAGCTGCAGGTGCAGCCAATACTGCCGCAGCCGTAGATCTTGTCACCGCAGGACCCCCAGCCCTTGTTATCGCGCTGGAAGCAACCGACGCCGCCTTCCTCCCACGTTTTGCGCCCGCCGCCGCCACCGCAGACGCTGTTGCCGCCGCCGCGGCAGATGCGGCCGACGCGGCGGCTGACGCCGCAGGGCTCACGTTGGAAGCAGTCGGGCCCGCGAGGGTTTGCTTTTTGGTCGAGCTCTCGGGCATTGGTGAATGTGCTGCTGGCGCACCATCGGTCGAATTTGTTTTGAGAGACGGTGCGAGTGGGAGTGGCGGCATGGCGCAATTCTTCGCCACTTTAGGAGATGAGCGCGTTAGTCGCCCACGGCTGAGAGAAGTACCACCGCTGCTGCTGCTGCTGCTGCCGCTGCCCCTGCCCCTGCCCCTGCCGCTGCCGCTGTTGTCACCACTGCTGATGTTGCTGCTGCTGCTGCTGCTGCTGCCGCTGTTGCTGCTGCTCCCAATCGGGACGGTCTTCGCGCTTGTCAATTTTACCGCGACCGGTCCGGGAACCGAAACATCGCGAACCTTGCGCGGTTGTGGCGTGGCCTCCCGCTCTCGGCCACCGGCGAAAGCGGATCCCCGCCCCGCTGAAATCAATGGCGGGGTCTTTCGAGCGCGGGCGCGGCGGACGGTGGCCTTGCCTTGCAAGAAAACGTCAGGGATAATGACATCGTGTCGTCCGATATCGTCGGTGTTGGCAGAAGAGGAGGCGTTGCCCGTGCTCTTTGGGGTGTGGAAGACCGTCGTTGTCGAGACCCCCAGGGACGCGCGTGCCAGTCCGAGAGCGCGGGTCTCTCGCAAATAAGAAGCAGAAGAAGAAGTAGAAGAAGAAGCGTTAGAAGTAGTAGAAGTGTTAGCAGAAGAAGCACCAACAATAGAAGAAGAGGAGGAAGAAGTGGAAGAAGAAGCAGAAAAAGAAGTCGCCGCCGCCGCCGCCGCGGCCAACGTCGAGGAAGGAGAGGTAAGCGCCGAGGAACGGAGCGCGAGCATCGCCAATCCCTCCGAAGCGCGGGGGGCGCCGTCGGTCACGAGCACAAACTCGCTCGCGCCTAGCACTCGGTTGAGCTGGAGGTCGTGTCCAGCATACGGACGAAGTACGCGCGCGGGGCCGACGGTGGAAAAATACCCCGGAGGGGTTTCGTACGTAGCGAGGGGAAGGGAAGCAGGGTGGTGAGTGGTAATGGCCATGCGCACACTCACCCTACAGTAGCTACGTACCGAAACATTTTCTTTTAAGCGATGGTATCCCCCCCGCGACCTCTTTTCTTCTCGTCGCCGTATTGTAGTTTGACAAGTCCCCTGCCCCCCCCCCCCGTGTTTTAACGCTAAGTTTTTTGGTATTTCTTCTCGACGACGGTATGACGCTACGACGCGCACAAACCTCCTGCGCCCACGTCTTCTTGAGCTGAAGAAACGTCTCGCTATTTCGGAACTGCATGAAGGTCCCCCTCTGGAGCAGGCCCGACACCTCGACCCATGCCTCGGTGAACATTTCCATCGGCGGAGGAGCGCCCACGGCGACGCCCGCGAGGCTCTTGGCCTGCCTCGAGAGGATGGCTTCCCTACCCGCCGCGCTCAGGTTAACCTTGTGGTGCCGTTTCCGCAAAAGCAAAAGTAGCAGAAGGGCATGATTGCAGTCACAGGGGAGGGGGGGGGTGTACTCGTGTCGTGCACGGCCGTAGTCGTATGATCAGAAGAGTTCGGGGAGGGGTCAGACTTGTGCCATTTCCGTAAAAAGGCGAGATATGACACAAGAACGCGGTGGTAGTCACGGTAGGGGGGGTGTATGATTGTCGGCTGTCGGCCATCCGACAGGTGTGACGAGTAGACTAGTCTCGTCAGGGACGGTCACGTACCGTAGTGTTCTCGTGTACGCGGCTGGCTTAGGGTTGGATTATCTAGCCAATATACTATATATAGAGAGAAAGACGGTGCGCGTCGTTTTTAGGGACTGCGGCAACAAACAACGAAGCTTGAAAACGAGCACAGAACGGCGCTAAAAAACTTTTGTTTCTGGCGGGAAATAATCATGTGACCACACGTCGACGAACTGAAGAAATATTATCTTCCACGCGCGAAAAATGTTTGAAGGAGGGAACCGGAGGCAGATTCTATTACCCTGGACTGGAGAAGAAGGAGCAGCACGCACAATGGGGGGAGCCAACTAAGAGCAATTCATATTGCGGTGCTACGTACGACAACGGTGCGGTGTGACATGAAAGGCTGCCGGGGGGGCTTTGGGGATACTTTCAACGAAGTTTGTATGCCTTAAAACTCTGGAGCTGCAAGAGAGCTCGACAACACGCGCCGTTTCAGGCCGACACAATGAAGCGAAAGTAGCGACTCTTGTTCTTCCTAAAATATGTGGAACGCTTCGATGCTCCCACGCATCTCTCTCCTGACACACACGCATTCCACCCACGAGCTTCAACGCGGCCAACCCACCCACCCACCCCATCCTCCCACGCACGCACCCACCCACCCACCCACCCACCCAGCCACCCACCTGCTCAGTCCCCCCGTCCCTGACAAAACGATCCACGATGACCTGCGCTGCGGCGGCCGCGGCCGCGGCCCCTGCGCGGCGAGCATCACCGCCACCTCTGTGCTGCCCGTCGCCACCACCGACCGCTGCGCTTGACTCGTGGCAACACAGCGCCCGGTAGGATGCGACGGCCTCTCGGAAATTGAGGTTCTCGATGGCGTGACGGGTACTGCGTAGCAAAAACGACAGTTTCGTGCATTTTTGTTTTTGTTTTTTGCCGTTTTTGTTATAACTGTGCGATTCTCGAGGAGGAAGCACTGCGAGTCATTTACGGGCACTATATACAGGTACGTAGGAAGCGGGGAGTGATCCCACTTTTGGGGTTTACGCTGCGGTTGAGGCTAGCTGATGCGTGATGACTAGCTCCCGAGCGTATGAACTTCATGTCCTCAAGAAAATCGATTGGAGAGTGAGGTGGGACAGTCTTCCATCATATACAAAATGTAATACACGCGCGCGCTGGGACGTGCTCTTTCGAGTCGCGTGAGAGTCGGACTCCCGCGCAATGTACACAGCAACAGCACACAACTAACAACTACTCAGTATGATTAGTTGCATAGTCATAGTCAATCTTCCTAAGGTAGCTATTTATGTTTACGCACCTCAGTTTTGTATAGGCGGCTCAATCAACGTAGAGTATTTCCAAGCCACGACGTTTGTCGTGCCGATGCGTTCTTCTGCCTGTGCTTAGCACAGCCAACAATCCGTCGCCTATTACTTGGCCCTGTCATCCCCCTCTCTCTTTGTCCCTTTTATTTCCCGTGTAACTACAGCGCTATTCTGGACAAAACTAGAAAGCACAACTCACCGCAACAGCTCGCGAAACTCCGCAAGACACGCGGGGTTCGCGAGGGCCCTGCGGAACCCGACGCTCCCGCTCCAAACCTCTTCTGTCGACGGAGAGTCGAGCCTTAGTGTCTCCCACCGCATGGCCTGCGATAGCATTTTTGGGGTGGAGTACAGTCAGCTCCACGTTCGTTGCACTTCGAGGACAGCAAGCACTGGATGAACAAACTGGCTGTAGTAAGCGGCTCGGGTATGCCTGTTTGCTTCCCACCAATCGTCAGCGTGACGACCGCTACAAGACAGGTAGTCGAGGCCTGGCTTTCCCACGCTCGCAACAAAAAAAAAGAAGGTTCTGCTTTAACTTGACAAGCTATGTAGCAGTATTCAAATGTGCTAATAGAAAGGGTGCGTACATGCTCGCCAAAACAAATCAGGCGGCTTTATATGTTGAGAAGCTGTAGGTAAGTTCCTTCCATCAAAGGACGTCTAGAGAGTGCCTATACCCGGGTTGCTACCACGGGTCTGCGCGGAGACAACATACGGAAACGAGCCGTGCGACTTTTATTGTTTACCTTGTCGCCCGAGCCGCAAGGCGCCCAGAAAGAACACTCTTCTAACGTGGAGGAGTTGCTGCTGCTGCTGCTCTCCCTCTCTTCCTCGCAGCCATCCTCCCTCCTGGCATCGCCGCTGCCCTCGTCTCCGTCTGAGGGAAACACTACTCCCGGGGCGCTTGCGCTACCGCTGTCGCCTCCGCCACCTCCGCCGCAGTCGCCGCTGCCGCCGCCGTTGCTGCTACTATCACCGCCATTGTTTCCGGTCTCACCGGAGTGATCTCTGGCGCCACTGGGAGCACCACGACCGGAGGTCTTGTGGTAAACGAGGCGGCCGACCGTTCCCTGCCTGCCCCATACCGCCCTCTTGCCTATGATCCCCTTCCGTTTTCCTTGGCCCCGGCCCTTGCCAAGCCGAGCGGTCCGCGGTGGCGACGGCGGCGGCGGCGCTGTTGCCTCCTGACCGGCAGTAACGACCCCGCTCGCAACGGGGTCTGCCTTGCTCCCGGCCGGGCCTCCGGACGAAGAGGAGGAGGAGTCCGACGATGACCAGCTCGTCGTCCCAATTTTTGCGCTACCCCGTAGCTTGCCGCCGCCGGCACCGACACCGACGCCTTGGGTCGTTTTCGCCGCTGCCGCTTTCGTCAGCGTAACGGCGTCGGTCGTAGCCGTCGCCGCCGCCTTCTTGGAGATGGCTTGTCCGGTCAGCTCGCCGCTAGCGCTGTTTTTTTTGTTTAATGTTAATTTTGGTTTTGGTTTTGGTTTTAGTTTTTTGTTTGGTTTGGTTTGGTGTTCGAAGCAAAACGAGCGCACGCGAACTGGGGGCTAAGCGAGGTACCACAGTAGTTATGGCGGTATCGCACGGATTTTTCGAGAGTAGACTAAAGCTCCGGCTGCGGAGCGCATACTGCGTGCAGAGCGAACGCAAAGTCAAAAGTTGTTTGGGATCAAATCCGCCTCACTCGAGCCAACATCATCATCCTCCGAAAACAAACCTAAATTATCATTCACTTTGCGCTTCACCCACACGACACGCGCGCGGGGGGGGGGGGGAGGAGAAAGCGCGAATGGTAAAATCGATGGTGATAGTTTTACCTTAAGCTGGACATCGTCGTCGACGATACAGGCTCTGGCCCACCCAACAACAAGCCGTCCATGGTCGCTTTTAAGGCAGCCACCCACTCGTTCTTTTCGGCAACATCTGTCGCCTGTGCGCAGATCGAACATGTTCACGGGTTGGGGGCGTGGGGCAGCACAGTAGTGGTGCAGAAGTCCGGTGTGTGTGTGTAAGGGGGGGGCGGGGCGTCAGTCATTCCCGGTTGTCCGTGTGACGCCTCTTCGATGATGTTCATTGTTTTTCGGTCTCGGAGATATCTGGATGGTGTGTCTGGCCAGGAGCTGTTCAACGCAGCGGTTTTTTTATAGAAAAACATCCTATATACCACGATTGGATCTGCGGGTGAGCTGAATCAAACACTTCGTATACACATACTTGTATAAAAAAAGGGCGCGCTTGCACGGAGGGTCTGGGCAGACGTAAGCTGTCCTTGGTTCCAGACGAAGACAAAAAAAAAAGTCCGCCTGTGTGAAGAATACCCTGCTGTGCCCGAGCCCACCTCGTTATTCATCCAAAATAAGAGTCGACGCAGTCTCACATTCTAGTTTTGGTTTGGGGGGCACTACCGGTAGTCGCGCCAGAAAAAGACGGAGGAGGCGGTCACTGATGCGTGGAGTTTCGCGCGCGAGTTGCCTAGCGAGAGACATCAATATTCAGCGCTCAAATAAAGGTTGTTTCGATACAGGCAGTAGTGGCCCCTCTACAGCAGTGCCGGTATACCCGCCAGCCAAAATTCCGGCACTATAACGGCAACCGGCACTAACTGCTCCGCACACTATTAATACCACACTGGTGAAATCCCAGCTGTGCCCAACGATTCCAAAGTTACTATAAGCGGGCAACCGGCATTAACCAACCGGAACTAAAGAGTGCACGTTGTCGTACCTTGACCATAAATGAACTGCCGGCACACGCCAGCAAGGGCACTATAAGCGTGCAACCGGCATTAATCAACCGGCACTATAGAGTGCACGTTGTCGTACCTTGACCATAAATGAACTGCCGGCACACGCCAGCAAGGGCACTATAAGCGTGCAACCGGCATTAATCAACCGGCACTATAGAGTGCACGTTGTCGTACCTTGACCATAAATGAACTGCCGGCACACGCCAGCAAGGGCACTATAAGCGTGCAACCGGCATTAATCAACCGGCACTAAAGAGTGCACGTTGTCGTACCTTGACCATAAATGAACTGCCGGCACACGCCAGCAAGGGCACTATAAGCGTGCAACCGGCATTAATCAACCGGCACTATAGAGTGCACGTTGTCGTACCTTGACCATAAATGAACTGCCGGCACACGCCACGACGAACGCCGAGTGGAGAGGGGCGTCGAAACCGTCTATCACGAAGCAGTGCCTGCACGAGGCAGGCAAGCAAGCAAGGGGTGGGACCGAATTAAGGATATATGGCGGGCGAAAGGTGTGTGAGGTCGTTTTACTTCTACAGCCCAGTAGCATCGTACAGGGGACGACGTCTGCGTCTCGCGCAGGCGTGTGATAAATAAAGTCATTTCCAGCTACCCTTTTCGAAGGGGAAATAGAGGGGGGGGGGGGGGAACAAAAAATACATAAGGCATTTTTGGTTGCTGAACAAACCAAACACTTCATTGGTGCGCTGCACTGCGCTGCACTGCGCTGGCCTTTAGACGCACGCGAAACCACAGTATATCCCGTAATTTCTGCCGATTGGTATCCATATATTCATCGGCGCGACACACCGTGGAAAAGAGAAGCCCATCCCCTCAAAAAAATGCTCAAAAACTCACCCCAGGGAAACAGAGCCCACGCCGCGGTGGCGACCGTTCTGCGGAACCTGCTGAGCCTGCCCGGTAACGCCTTCAAGGGAAGCGTGGAACAGCTCGTCGGGGTAGAGCACGAAACGGATCGACCTCGGCCCGTCCTGACACATCTACGTACCGCGAGACCACAAAAAAAAGTGCGTGGGTGGAACAGGGTCAGGCGGGTTCCCTAACGTTAGTAGTAGCTTGTCCTCACTGGTCAACACGCTTGGGGAAAAAGCAAACGATCTGACCGAACGTCTACCAAAAGAGTGACATGAAGTGACTCCACGTCATTTTACCGCCCTCTTCCCAGCTGCTGCCCCCCCCCCCCCCCCCTTACGACTACGGCCATGCACGGCATGAGTACACCCCCCCGCACCTGCCTCCCCCCAGGTCACGCCCCCCCCCCCCCCCGGCCCCCCCCCCCACCCCCCCCCCCCCAGGTCACGCCCCCCCCCCCCCCCGGCCCCCCCCCCCACCCCCCCCCCCCCAGGTCACGCCCCCCGGCCATGCACGGCATGAGTACACCCCCCCCCGCCGCCGCCGGACCCCCCACGTCAACGATTTCCTCATTTGCTGTTGTGGTTCCCCCTCTCGATGTGTGCTCGCTTTTTTTTGTCGTGCCCCGCCTCCGTACTCCCTCGCCTGGCACGCCTCGCTCTCACCCCCGCTTGAGTGCACATTATTCACGTTCTTTTTCCAGACGAGAGTGCTCCGATATATCATAGCACGTTTCTGCCAAATTATATATCTGGCTGACTATTACTGACTGTTACTGGTTATTGCTGACTATGACTGACTGTCTATACTGACTACTACTGACTATTGCTGACTGTTACTGACTGTTACTGACTAATACAGACTACTACTATTCATACTGACTAATACAGACTATTACTACTACTGACTACTACTGACTATTACTGACATGTTCGTATACTTCTAAACTCCAGGAACTAACTACCCCAAAGAGGCATGCCTTATCGTTGAACTGCCGTTTTGTGTTTTGTCAACATTCAACATTCGGTGTATACCTCAGGCCATGGGATTGGTTCATCGGTTTCGCGCTTTCTTTTTTTTCTCGGAGTCGGTTTCAATCACCTTTGTCAGGCGTCCCTCCTTGATCTTCGGCCGCGGGGTGGCCATCGATGTGGGTAGATACCCTGGCCCGTTCACCGCCTTTTTCACCGTACATAATCGAGGCCAGAGAGACACGCGTTGAGAGAGGACGCGCCGTCGTCAAGGTAGCGAGGTGGCTGTGCAAATATATGCAAGCGGTCGTGGAGGCCTTGCGACACAGCACGAGGTTTCGTCTCGTCTACCGGATAGCTGGTTAACTTCAACATTGATCACTCATAAGCACTCCACTCCGAAAGAAGAAAAACCACGGCAACGAAAAGAAGAGCCCTATGAGCAAAGTCTAACTCTCCTCTGTACCTTCACGTAGCGTGTGCGGAGGAAGCTGCCAACCAAAATGGAAAGACCCAGCAATGAGTTTTAGTGTGGAACCTGCTGTATACAAATACGCAACTTCTTGGTCCTGACATACATGGCGCCTCAGACGCCCGTCGTCTCGAAATTGAGGGACGGAGGCACCTCCCACACACCTTCGTAGCTCCCGAACGGCGTCCGCTTTCGTGACTCTTGTCGAGGGCGGCCAGATGCATGGTCGCGAGCGGTATGTTCAAGGTCCGCGCCAGCTCTCGGTGCAGCACCGCGAGGTGGGGCGGGCAGGTGTCCACGGTGGATTCAACAAGCACACGGTACTGCGCAACGCGCTGCAAATGCGAGAAGAAAAAAAAAGTTAAAGGAGCGGGAAGGGGAAGAAATAATCAATGCTTTGTGTCTAGGAAGCTTTTGGCTGAAGTCAAGTGTTGTTTGGAGCCTCGGCTTGCAGATGAAATCCTTCCTGGCGGTTCCGACCAAACCTTTACCGCGCGCGCTGTACTGCGTCCGCCCGGAAATTAATCAGCGCCGAGTTTTACCTGCAGGCACGGGGACTATTCGGAGTCCATCGTGGAATAAGCAACCCTAACTTAAAACATAATGTGTTGTATTTTCGACGGGGGTAGAACACACAGCAGCGTTTTCCCGTTGCGCAAGCCCGTCATTAAACTACTGTGCTCAAACTCCAGATCTGTGAAACACCATTGTAGAGTTATTTCGAGCGAATACGAGTTCCTAACTTACACGGCGCTAACAAATAGAGAACCCTTTTTTTGAGGCAGGCTGAAAAGACCGACCGACCGACTGACCGATCGACCAACCGGCCGACCGACCGACCGACCGACCGACCAACCAACCAACCAACCAACCAACCAACCAACCAACCTACGGATCGATAACGCCCCCAAGTTGACGTCGGTAGCAGATATCTTTTTCGAGTACGAGTTGCTAGCGACACCTACACTATATTTTAAGCTTTGAGAAATGTTTTCTGCAGACAGGAAGAACTCCCAAAACCAACCACGTGATGAAAAAAACACCTGCAAGGGCATGGCGAGGAGATCTCTCAGATGGAGCCCTCCGCATCTCTCCTGGAGCTCGCATGCCCTGAAGAACATGGCCACGGGCGGAATCGCCTCCATACGGTTTAGGCACTCCACCCTCTTGTTCCAGCCCGCCATGAACGCGTCGTACACCTGATTTTTCGCACCATGACATACAGAGAGGAAGGACAGCGTTTGCGACATATCATGGTAGAACTACGTATAGGGTGTGAATGGGCTGTATTGGCGACGACGACAGCAGCGAAGGTGCGGCGACGAGTGCTGCGATAGTTATGTGGGTCGAAGCACTTTTTGGCCCAACTATTTGTGACTATTACTTACTATTACTGACTGTTACTGACTATTTACTGACTATTTACTGGCTTTTACTGACTATTGGTGACTATTACTGACTATTTCTGACTGTTACTGACTATCCGTGGCTGTTGCTGACTATTAGTTACTGTTACTGACTATTACCGACTATTACTGACTGTTACTGACCGTTACCGACTGTTACCGACTGTTACCGACTGTTACCGACTGTTACCGACTGTTACCGACTGTTACTGACCGTTACCGACTGTTACCCGGACTATTACAGACTGTTACTATACTCCTCAACTGAGGAGCTGCCCAATAAGGCATATGCCTTATGACGATTACTGACTGTTATTGCTAATAGTACTGCCTATTACCGACTATTACTGACTATTAGTATACGCCTTTACTGAGGAGCTGCCCAATACGGCACATGCCTTGTATTACAAACTGTAACTGCCTACTACTGACTATTACCGACTATTACTGACTATTACTAACTAATATTTATGGTTCCTTTACTGAGGAACTATTAATAGCCAATAAGGCATAAGCCTTACAAGGCATACCTTATCCCATCTGTGTTCCACACAGTCTTATTCGGTACACACGTACACACCTACAGTGACGCCATGGGACTGTTCCTCGGGCTTAAATACTTAATCAACTAATAAGTTTTGGGGTGAGGTGTGTCTAATTACGTGTGGCGCTACTTTTTGAGTGGAGAGCCTCAGGAAATTAAGGCGCTACCCCTAGAAGGCAAACACGCATCCGGCGTAGCGGATGCAGAGAGAGAGAGAAAAATGGCGTCGTCGACCGGACCGCCGATCCACTTCACGCCGTTCAACGTTTTATGGTTAGCTTCTCGAGCTGACTCGAGCTGGGCCGGCGAAGAGCTCGTGCAGTCTTGTAGCCCATAGTAGGCTTTCCCTGGCGTTTCGCTATTTTGTACCTTAAAAAACAGTGTTTACAGGGCTAAGTAGGAGTGTGCAACAAAGAGCCTCGATGAAGTCATTGGGTTACTACCTGCGTTTTGGGGAATTATTGTAGTTGAAATATGTAGGAGTGCTGAAATAATACAGAAAGTAATGGGAAGGTTTGGACCCGCACATTGGAGGGAGGGGGGGGAAGGGACAAAATAGTCGCAGCGCATTCCTCGGGATATGTTACGTACAATGTGCCCTGCGAATAATCCGCATTACGCAGGAACCCACGCGAGGTCGTAACCTATCTCCCAACTTCAAAATGCCCCACCCGCATGGCAAGAAGTATGTACAGCGTATATTTGCGATGATCGACCCTGAGCTGTACCGTTAAGATAAGTGGTGTTAATGTTTACTGAGCGTAGCATCGACAAAAAGCTGACGGTGCAAGTGAAACCGTCGAAACGTTCCGATCTACGTGGTGGGCAAAAGCTCTAGCTCTAGCCAATCAAACGAAGACAAACCAGGATAAATAAACACGAAGCTTGCTTACCCCCGCTAGAACGAAACTACACCCATTTTTGGGGGGAACAACATACACATTACTTGGAATTGCTCTCTTTTTTTTTGCAGTACGTGATACTGTATATAGAAACAGGATGGAAACGTTACAGAGGCAAATGCACGGGGATACGAACGAAAAATAAACTCAGCACTTTCCTCCGAGCACGGTCAAACGAGATGGTCCAAGTTTTGTTGTGAAACAAGAGACCAGGGAACAAGGGAGTTTGATATGCCAGCGGCGTGAAGCCAGAAGACACGCCACGCGTTTTCGGCCGCCCTGTTATGGGTATCCCCTTGGCTCGGCACCCTCACCTTGAAGGAGGTGGCAAGCTGAAGGAAGACGACAAGCATGGCCCTTGATCTCGCCACGCGCACCCTCTCAAGCGCCAGGAGCAATCGTCTGGGTGATGAGCGTTTGGTGACACGTCGGGTTGGGGATGGGGACGGCGGGGGGGGTCGTGATTTTGGGCGAGCCTACTTGTAGTACTTCCTTCCGCCTAGCCTTGTGCTGGTGACGTGAACTAGGAAATTAATCGCCTGGTACAAATCATCTGCTTTAGATATAAACATGTCTTTGTTTGATATGCGACAACAATAATCGATGTAAGTACACCAGCAATTAGTGGTTGCGGTTGCAGAATTCGACTGGGGGTGTTGTGCTCCTACGCCGTACTTCGCTTACTTCTGTGTATGAAAAAAGTGCTTTAGTCGCGGCCTCAGTATCATTGTCCTGCTCATTCCTAACAGCGGCCGGAAGTGCCTCGTAGGTTTTGCTCGTCGTATTGCATGCGTATCATATCGCGTGTCTGCAACTGTATATAATGTACTGCTGTACCTCAAGACTTTCGTGCAAAACACTTATAATATGAATAGCAAAACATATACTGGTACCAGGTATATATGTGCTCATACAAAAAGGACGTCGTCAGCATCGTAACGCGGAGTCAACATTAACATTACGCACACCGGTAGTGCACTATATACTGCAGTACATGCATGCACTTGACTAACACCAGGAACTACTGCTGTAGGTACCAGGAACTATATTCGTATATGCGTAAGTGAACGTGTATCACACGTACCTGCTGAAGACGACGAGCTCGTCCAAGTTGGAGAAAACAAAAGCAACGTCCGTTCGGGAAACCGGGCAACAAACCGTCCCGGCCCGGTCGGTGTCTTGTTGTTGCTCCAGCCACCGCACGAGCGGTGCGTGAAACACATCCACCAACGTCTGCGCGCGAAGAAAACAGCACACGCATACATATGTACGAGCGTAAGCACACGCCAGCAGCGGGGATCTACCGGGGTGACCAACGTGCAGAATGCTGACTGTATGAAGTAGGTACATACAGACTTTCCTACAAATTGGACGAATTTTAAAAAATGCGCTTGGATAGTCAATACGATACGTCAGTTAGTTGGTGTAAAACGGAACGGCGGAAAAATTGCGATCCTCCTGCTGAGATGATACGATCATCTGATCTGCGTTTTAGGTACATATCATACCATGCTCGACACGCGTTGTGGTGCTTAAGAGACACTGTCAGAAGCTGGTCGGGGGACACAACAGATACCACCATGTGTCGAGGTACAGCATTATATCCCATCCGGCTTGAGAAACAGCAGCATACATCGGAGATGTATGCACGTATGTATACGACGAAGCACTCACGATATACTTCCTGAGAAGCAGATTTAAAGTTGAAGCAAGAATCAATTTTGTCCTCCCGTGGGTGTACGTACGTAGCAGCCAGTGGCGGACAGCGATAAATACGCGAAAACTATGATACACAGCAGCAGCAGCAGTAGTAGTGGAACGCAAAACAAACAGCAGCGGCGACTACTGTGTACACGAGTACGTCGTACTCCCTTTTTTCTGCTTGCTCTCCTCGCACTCACAGTCGCCACATACACTGCATACAGTACACGCTCATCATCACCTACCTGCATGTTGGTGAGAAACTTTCGCTCGCCGAAGAGGAGCTCGTCCAACATCGTTTGGTGGCAGCCCCCGGCTTGAAAAGCAGCAGCCCACGAATCTCGTCTTGTCGAGGTGCCGCCGATCGTGCGTTCCGAGTGGCCATGTCCGTCGTCGGTGCTTGGACAATTGCCCATAGCTCCACGCGCGACCTCAACCAAGGTATATATATCGATATGTAGTAGTGCGTGCAAACCACTCGTCGTACTAGGAGGCACGAGCAGGCCAGGCCGACAGGGTGTGCGCTGGCAGTCGGTGAGTAAAGTGGTTGAGTGCGTGTTGGTGTCGGCGCTAGGCTTTAAAATGGTGGCAAGATACACGTGTGCTGCTTGTACTCACTCGTGGAGCTTTTTATTTAAAAATCGTTATTATCGTAATAAGTAGACCGGCAGACCGGCCCGCCCGTTTTCCCGAAATATGCGGCGGATCCTGTACCGCTTGGAAATATGCCTTTGAAAACAAGAGAGAAACGGAGGTGGAGAGACATTCTCATGTACCGTATCACAAGAGGTATCTTTTACGAGATATCTTTGTTCTACTCCAGTTACCATACGTAGCAGTATGTATGTACTACTGTATCACAGATCTTTTGTCGTTTGGGAGCCCTGATTGTCGCGGCTCGGGCGTCACCGTGAAGACATGCCCCCCCACTTTACCCACTCTTTTCACGTACGTAGGTACGAGTACTGCTTTTTTTTTTTCGTATGATACACGCATCACGAAAAAAACACAAACAAAAAAAAAGTCAACGTTTTTTTTTTTTTCGTGTGCCTGTGCTTGTTTCAAACAACACACGTGAGCATATACCAACGCGAGTACCTGTTCAACACACTACAGTAGACAAACATGGCAAGGGATACTCTGCTGTTGTACATACTCGTATCCTTATCCTGTGATAATATCACAGGCAGTATCATATACCAGGTACAGCACCTGGTATATATATGATAAAGATCTTTATCATCAGCCACCGCCGACGACATGAAATTTCCACTCCCAAGATGTGTCACCCAAAACGTGGGTATTATACGTACGTACGAGTACAGTCAGTCGTAAAAGCACCGCTTCGTAAGCCGCAATAAATACACACTTTTACATACGAGTAGAAGAGCTGAACAAGCTGTGTACGTACCCCGACAGCAAGCAACAAAAGAGGCTCCAGGGGAATCGATCCAGCGGGTCAGCCGAGCAGCTCTTCTACTCGTATTTTCTATCTTTTCGAAGAACGAATCGTTCGGGTTTGTTTTCCATTCGCCGGTTCCCCGGTTCGTACTCGTATACTTTTCGAATAATACTGTATGCGCTGCTGTCTGCCTGCAGTGTGTCTCCCCTCTCCCCTCGACCTCTCGCATTGAAAAAAAAACTACTCGTACAAGACTCGTACACTGTTTTTTTTTCAGGAAATCAGTTCGCGGCCCACGTCGCCCGACAAGTTTTTTTCTGTTTGAAAATATTATCACGTGCTGCTTGCTGTATCCAGGTGTCCATGTACCAGGCACCACTACATACATCTCGTATTGTAAGTACAGTATATGCATCATCCAGAATGTGAGGACGTAAATCACGCCCGGCCAACGTGTAACTCAGCTTGCAATTTAACGTTGAATACCACAAGCTCGAGGTCTAGTAGACGAGGGCCCTTTTTGTATTGCACTGTACATAACCAAAGATTTCAGTCAAATTCCAAGTGTTTTGTTCCCACATCGGTACTGCAGTACTATACTCGCAGGAGTTAACCACGTATTCGAGAAAATGGTTGGTAAGCACTGCTTGCTGTGTACGAGACGGCTCTTAGACTAGCCAACCCTAACTCTAGCCCTGGCCCTCAGCCAATGAGACCAACCCTAACTCTGACCCTACGCCAATCAGACCAAACCTCGAAAAGTGGTATCATAAGCACTACTGGACTAGACACTAGACTAAGCACTACTGCTTGCCTTTTGTAAGCGAGAAGACCACCCCAAAATAGCGACCAAATGAAGCAATGACAATTTTGGTGGTGTTTTCAAACGGTGTCGAGCAACGTCAGTTCCCAGCAATTACGGGGACACAGGATCGTGTTGCGCCCGTACCGTGCGACTCCTTCCACTGTTGTAAAGCATTTGGTTACTCGGTCCACGATTATTTTTGGCGAGTTCGAAAACAGCAACAACCAGCAAAAATAATAATACGCAAAAAAAAAACTTCAGAACTGCACACACACGTTTTGGGGACAAAGTACATACGTACTTGGGTTGAGAATTGGGTAATTTTTGCGGTTCTGAAAGTTACTCTTTGGGGCTTCAGAGAGAGAGCGCTAGCAGACAATTACAGTAGGTTGTACTGGGTGTCCCACTACTCCCGTTGCTCTGCCCCCGCCTGAAAAAAAAAACTCGCCTTTTTTCCTTTCAAGCGCGAAGCAAAAACGTGGAGCTATTGTATGCGGATGGTCGAGTTTGGTTGTCCCTTTATTAGTCAATCAAGCGTCTTTCGCCTCGTATGATGATTATGATGATGACCTAAAACTTGGTTCGCGGCACACTTCTTTGGCTGAATCCACAAAAAAATACCTGGGGTCACATTTTCGTCTCACCCGCTGCTGCGCGATACTGTACCGCAACTCTATTAGTAGTCGCACTTGCTGCCTACCTACCTGCCAGCCCACCGCTTAAGAAGCGTCCCCATATATATGTACAAAAATTCACTCTTATACCACAAGCTCCCAAACACTCCTTACACGCATTTTGGTCACTCTGGATTTTGTCGTGGGCTCAATGATTATTTTCGGCTTTCCCCTCGAAAAAGCCTCCGACCGGAGTTCCAAAATATGCTTTCGGGAAAAAATGGTGGCTAGCACGAAATACGCACTTGTTGTATGTCCCCCGTGCCTGCCAGTGGCCCTAATACAACAGGCATGTAGCCGAAGGGTCGGCTTTCAAAGCAGCATTTACCGCTATATCGCCCCCCCCTTATGGTCATATGACTCGTACGGCCATGCATGAATGTGAAGTACACCCCCCCCAAAAAAAACAAAAAATAAGAGCTTAATCATTTCACCCCTTAAGAACTGACCGCCCGTATCACTCTGAACGGAAATGTAATCACCGTTTTGGAATCCACATAATACTTTGAATGGTGATTATACGAATGGCCAAGACTGGAAATATATTTCTCTTCAATCTCCACAGTAGTAGTGTAGCATCCTCCTGCCCGGCCATTTACTCATAGGCTTCGTCAAAGTCTTCTCCGTATTCCTCATTCTCCTCCTCCTCGCTATCCAACCCCACCCCGCTACTTAAAAGGCCATCCTCCTGTTCCTCGAGATTACTGTCGCCACCCAAGGATAAAAAGTCGGCTGCGTTGTCCTCCAGTACGCCCGTTGGGAGCACAACGCTTTCTTCGCGTGCGGCACCGGGTTTTCTGCCTGATGCAGCGGCTTTCGTCGTGTCCCCGAACTGCTTCCGAGATGTCTTCTGCGCAAAGCGGAAAACAGCAGAACGAGCAAGAAAACGCCGTTGAGTGGCTTTATTAGTATGAAGATCAAGAGCTGGGGAGCGTATACACGAGTCCAGAGGGACATATTATAAAAATACAAGTATCACACAGCCGTTCGAATCTACGGAACGCAGAAGCCGAGATACGTTTTTTTTTGTGTTTGCCCCCCAAAAAAAAACATAAGATGTGTGTGTGTTTTTTTTGTGTTTCCCCCCCCAAACAAAACGAGACCGCGAACCGCCACCACGATTATACTAAAATTTCTCGGTGAAAATTGATACCAGGTATACATATATATACTTCGTATATTGGAGGTGGACGAAGGCACACACACATTGCAAAATGTCGAAGACCTGTGCAAAGAGGTGCGTAGATGCACGAGGGCGATGTGCAGGCGGTGCGATCAGCTGGTGGGCCTACAGTATCTCCTTCCTACTCCTCGCAGTTGCGACCAATAATAGCTACCAGGTAACTATTTTTTTTTTTTGGGCAGTAGACGGAGGGGGGATATATAGAGGATATACGATTTTGGGGACCCTCTTGGGTTCTATTTACTATGCCCCCCGCGCAATATCAATCTGGCTAGTAATATAAGCTCCGTTTGATGCTCATATAATATCCAACCCCCTCGCAATATCAATCTGGCTAGCAATATAAGCTCCGTTTGATGCTCATATCATACTAAAAAACGATCACTCTATTTTCGGCCAGGGGGGGGTACAATTTTGATTCATCATCGACAAAAAAAAATGAATCATGGAACGTGCCTATTTGTTTTCTAACAATATGAACAAGCGGCGGAACTACGACTAAAGCCTCCGGTCGTCGGTAGAGGAGGGCGCGTACCCTCCATTACTCGTACAGTACGTATACCATCAAGATAACTCGCGATAATAATTATTTCTGCCACCGCGGGCGATGCGCATGCATGCTCGCTCGCACCTGAGAAAAGGCGGTCGACTTCGTCTCTCTGCGGGCGCAAGCATTGAAGTTCTTGAGGAGCTGCGTGTTCACCTCCCCGTCCTCGAGCTGTTTCCGAGGTGGGCGACAGCGCGCGGCGAGAGAGAGAGCGCAAAAGGCGTGGGCAGCAACGAACACGGTGCGCGTTACCTCTGAGACAGCCGAAATATATAGCGAAGGGTCGAGAGGAAGCACCCGCGTCGTTACTGTAAACGTAGCGCAACTCGTAACGGTACAGCTGTGACGCTGTGATACCGGAACGCATGGGGTGGAAGTGAAACAAACAGTGCGACAACGTTCCGCGAGCCCCGCCTGCGACCCCCTTCTCTGCCCCTCCCCACCCAGCCCTGACCCCTCCCTACCCCCCCCCCGCCCCGTCCGCCGAAACGTCTAGAGGGCCCCTGTCTGCGTGCGTCCGAGTGCTCACCCCTGCCTTGCCTGAACGTGACGCGCGCGCGCAAACTTGAGGGCGAGTCTAGCGCAGTTCTCTCATAGAGGTTCTGCGGATTTTCCTTCCCCCACTCCCCGCTCTCTTTTATCTCCTCTCTTCTCTGCTCCCAACCTGCCCGCCCCTACAACCCCTCCCGCACCCCCTAATCTCGCTCTCTACCTCCCTCCCCCCTTCCCACCCCTTCCGCCCCCCCCTCAGTTTTTGAATGGCATGAGTGCACCCCTCCCACCCCCCTCCTCTTTTGGCATGACATGCACTCTACACCCCTCCCTCCCCCTCCTCCCCCCCTCCCTCCCTCCCTCCCCGCCTCCCATCCACCTACCGACACGCCCCCTTTTCCCTCCCTCCCGCCCTCATGCCAGTTTAGCCCGCCTTTTCGCGCCCACCACGCCGCGACTAAAAACAAAAACGCTATTTTTCTCCCTTACCGGCTCCGCGAAGGTTTTCCGGTAGCAGTCGGGCGACACGCACTCATTTACGCAGTTGCTGGCCTCCAGGGGTACCAGGTGGCCGCAGGTGTCCGTCTGGCACTCCCGCCTCCGCTCGTACGCTGAGTCGTTGTTCTGCTCAAAAAGAAAAGCAACCAACCAATAGCGGCGGGGGAAGACGGGGTGATATGACTATAGTTCAACAAAAAAAGGCATTGCCAATAGTAAGCACTACTGCATTATTGAAGGTCAAAAATGCTATACGAAGCATGCCGGTACGTAGGAGACCTCCCCCTCCTCTCGGTTTGACCCCTTGAATGGCCACCCGATCCATACTAAAACTGGTATACTGAGGCACAAAAGAGGCCTTGACGCGCAAAATAGGACAGGCCTACAATAGCACACGTGTATCATGTAAGTATACGTACACGTATTTTGTGTGTATATATTTTTTTGTCTGAACTTCGCTCATGTACATTTATAAAACAAAAACAACAGCTGTGAGCTCGAGGATTTCGTCGAAACTCATCTTTGCCAAGCTGAGTGTAATACTTCGATCGCGCGTACTTACGGGTTTTATATGTCCTCATGCAGGATGTACATCCCGTATGAGAATACAAAAACCAGATGCTGTAGAATCCAGGGAGCGTGTGCATGTATGTATCTCTTCGCAAACGAACCGTTCGCACAAAGAAACATAACTTCGAACTATTTTATTACGGCGGAACATAGTAATCAGGACCGAATGTGCTTCGTAAAAATACTGGAATGTACAGGTTTTCGGGTGTTTGGTGGGTCCTGATTAATATGGTCCTCCGTAGTCTGTACGTATCATACAATCACACATGCACCAAGTACGAGTACCAAGCACGAAGACGAGTTTCGAGATCAACTTAAAATTCAATCTCGTACTCGTAGCTGAGGTGTGTGTGCTTTAAAAAATATATATTTTACAAATACTGACTGCGCTGAGGAGTGTATAGGTCCGAGCGTTCCGCGATTCCAAGTATGATGCGATGGTTGACGGACAGCCGTCAAGGAACTCCCCACACTAACAGTAGTACATAAAGTCTAAGGAGGCCTTGACGAGTCGGAACTACAGTACTGTAGACCGTCAACCCGACATGTTTTGGTTGCTGCGAATAGGCTCGTGTGAGGCGTGTTTTTTTTTTTGCGTTTTATCGCTCAACGAGCAACAAACAGCGAATATTACTGCGGGCGATCGGCTGAAAAAAAAACTGTTACGAGTATTTATAGTTGATTGGCTGTACATCGACGGCTGGTTGTCGTTATGCTTCTTCCACAACAATACTGGTATATATATATATGAACGCAGAAGATGGCACTTCGATACTTATACATACCAGTGCTCCTGGCGTGGCTTTACAGCAGCAGCAGCGGCAGCAGCAGCGGCAGCAGCAGCGGCAGCGGCAGCAGCAGCAGATGCTGCATGCGCGGAGGGGTCTTTACGTACATAGATACTGCTCTACTGGTAGATGGCAAGGCAGCATGCAGCCTCCACGTTTTTTGCGCTTGCGCGTTCTGCGGAATGCTCTGCGGCCTGCGGCGGACACATTCGAGCCTATGGGGGATGACAACCAAAAAAAGGTCCCTTTTTTGGTTGTCATCCCCCATAATAGATTCGAGCGTCGCAAGCGTCGCGCTCTACGAGTATACACCCGTACGTATTATACGAGTACCTGCTTGTAGTTTTAGTTTGTTTTCCTTACAATGCGTGTTTGTTGTCGGCGTTTTATTGTCTTCAATGCGTATGTATGATGTATGATGTATGATATGATGCTCAAACCCCGGAAGGGTTGTCGAACAGCTCCACAGATGCTCCGAGTATACCCGATACTCCCGAGTATTTTTTCTCGAAAATACTATAATTATACTTCCAGGTAAAGGGAGCATCTGTGAAGTTTAAAATGCTATAAACGCCAGTCACATGCTCCCAGAACCTGGGAGGAATGACGGCCGAGTCGTTAAAATGATGCAAAGATGCTCCTAATATACTTCACACTCCGAGTATACTCCGAGTATCGAGTACATTTCGTACCCCGAGTAGAGTATTAGAGTACTAGCGGCCTGAATACTCGGAGTACTTGGAGTATGTGAGCAGTACTGAAGCCCCAAATACTGCGAGTACAAGGAGTACCCGCAGTATCGGACCCCGAAATACTCCGAGTACAAGCAGTATCGAGAGTGTTCATAACCGAAATACTCCGAGTACGAGCAGTATCCCGGAGTATCGAACCCCGAAATACTCCGAGTACACAAAGTACCCGAAGAATTTTATCTCCAATACTCCTTACTTTACTCCAAGGTACTCGGACCATCTGTGAACAGCTCCTACGAAAGAGAGTGCAGCAGTATGCGCCCGCCAACAAGGAATACTTCGTACTCGCGTACTACGTACGTACTGCTGTACTGGTAACTATTAAATACTATTCTGAGTAAGCCTAAGCTTGAGAACCTTATTGCAACTTATGTATCACCCTTGAACAACCTTGAGCATACGTATAAATACGTACTACCAGGATATAGTGAGCGCTTTCTTAATCCAAATTTCTTAGCATCCTCCAAAAAGTGAGCCTTACTAGGTTCTTACCAAGGTACTTATGTACGTATTATACGAGTAGGCTCTTCCTCATTCGTTGGCCTAATCGTATGATACACTGCTGCTGCTGCGATAAACTACAAATGAAACGATCAATTAACGACTCCCGGATTTCTTGTTGTAAATCTCAGCGTGCCTTTGTGCCGTTCTTACGTTTAACACAAGAAAGGCACAAAGGCACGCTTGAGACTTACAACAAGAAACCCGGGAGTCGTACGCAGTTCGTTGGCCTAATCGTACACTGCGGCTGTTGCTGTAATAAGCTACAAATGAAACGATCAATTAACGACTCCCGGATTTCTCATTGTAAATCTCAGCGTGCCTTCGTGCCTTTCAACAACAAGAAATGCGGGAGTCGTTATACTGAAGTTAGTGTGGAACGCTATATACCCATTCTCAAATAAGAAATCCAGCCTGGGACAGTTTTCCTGATTCCTAATCTAGCTGTCCTGTCCTGGTACAGCAGTACAGCAGCAGCACCTCGATGAACCACGGGCGCACAACTGCAGGAGAATCGACTGACTGCTTGATTGATTAACTTGAGTTTACACCAAAGCACCGATATAACTTTAAAAGGAAACGCACGAACCTTCTTTCGTCTCTTCTTGCTTATTCCGTTTGACGGTACCGCGAGAAGGAGGCAGAGCGTTGTCACGAACGCAGCGCCTCTCATAGCTGCACTGGGGAAGACTTTTATTTCCTGTTCGCTGGAGCCTGGGACCTATGGAAGCTGGGTAAGCTACGCATATGCCAGGTAGGAGGTACGAGTATGTGCCACACTTTACACTTTTACCGTCTGATTGGAGTTCATACCCTTAAAAAAGGCGTTTTGAATGCGGCACCTCCAACATCGATGTTCTGCGATGGCACGACATGAGGATCCACACCTATTCCTGTGACCGTGTCATGGCTCTATGCAGTGCACGAGCCTCCGTATCGCGGAAAACATCATCATATCTATGGCCAAGAGCGGCGGCAGCTTATTCGTCGGGGCTTCGCGCTTCTTCGGAGCCCGGACGCAACGTAAGTTACGCTGAAACTCGACAACAATGCGGACCCGTTTCGTCCCCTCCTCGAGACAAGCTGTCGGCAGGACCTGCTCGTGGCTGGGGTAGTAGTGCAGGCTGCGTTCGGCGCCACTCGTCATCGGGGGGGGTGGACTATAGCTCTCTTATGGCGGGGCCTGGGACAGCCTTGCACAACGACATCATGGAGAGCGCTGCTCGCAAGCAGACCGGGTGAGATAGAGAGGTGGCATAAGTGAACTTTGTTGCAGTTCATTGAGTTGTGATTCCGCCGCGTTTTTTATTTTCAAGTGCAACTCCACCAAATCCCGATACTACAGGTGTACCAGTACCCGACAACCTCTGCTGTATATACAACCCAACAGCGTTGCGGGCTCTCGGTATCGGTCCCGGTGGGCTTCGAAGGCACGCTGAGATGACCCTGTGCAAGCGCGTACGGGTACATAAGTGGACATTCTGGTCAAAAGCTGGGTGTCGATATTTCGCTGGAGTTTGCCTTCCGTGCATCTTCCCCTTCTGCAAGTATGCCGGTTAGCTAATTACCGGCACTCGTACGAGTATTAATACTACTTGATAGCATGCGAATATCTGAGATCTGATATATACGAGTACGTCGTACTCGTATATATACTCGTACTTCTTCATTTGGATTATATACTATAATTACTGCAGTACATTATGGATATCGTATCAAACGGAATTGAGTTCCACACGATACTAAGTAGTGTACGTACAGTAGTTCAGGACCGGAAAAAAAAACGAAAAATCGGTACGTACGTATGTGACGTCGTTCTCCGATTCTTCAAGGACGTCGAACCTTAACCTTGAACTTTGGTTCAATAACATCGTTCAGTATCACAGAGTCAGAGTCAGAGCATACAATCGGGCAAGGATGCGTGAACACCCGTTTTGCCGTTTTGCTGTTGAACCTTGCCGATGATTTGCAGGGTAAGCCTGAAAACCCTGATCGACACGGGACGAGGAGACCTGTTATCGGGGGAGATGGGACTCGCCGGACAATTCGACCTCTCAACCAAACAGAAAATGCTCATTCAGGTGACAGCAATCATAACATCGCAAAATGTACTACTCTGTGGTACAACTCTGCTACTACCTCGTGCCTGTTTCGGCGGTACGTATATATGGTTTGTGATCAGTCGCGATAACAACCATAATATGATACACCTTGAAGCGCGTCGAATACGTTCGTAAATGTCCCCATGTGTGTCATGCGAGTACCGGTACATACGCAAGTACCTGTACCAGGTATGATACGTGATGGTTCATATACCTGGCAGTACTACTAACTACCGTACGTAAAGTAACTCTGGGACGCTTACGGCTACATACTGGTGCTACGTAGACTGCGGCTGCTTGCGCTGTTGTACTGCAATACCAGTCGAGGCACTCCCGTACGCGTAGCTCTACTCAAGAGCTACCTGGTATACACATACGGTAGATCTAGAGCTTTACATTTGGACGCCTGTGTATGCATTCCGTACATACCCGAAGCTCTGAAGTCTTGCAGACCTACGTATGTACTCCTACTGTAAGCCGTAGTCCGACTGCAAACAGCGGGCAGTGCAGTCAATGCAAGCGTTAAGACAAATATTCGTCGTCCCATCGACCGAGCGAAGGCTGTCTGCCTTACCAGACTATGTGTCTGGCTTGTCTCCTATGTACGCTGCCTCTGTAGCTGTCCAATCCTTTTTTCCCTGACCTTTACTCGTACGCCTGGAGAGTGAGAATGCAACCCCCCGAGAGTGACCGTGCTCGGATGTAACGACCTCTGCCCCAAATACACCCATCGTCGGCAACATTCCGTTTTCACGTAATTCTCCCCGCTGGTTGCCGACGAGCTGTTACTGTAGCTCGACTGCAAGGCACACATACTATATAGTCTACATGTATATAGCATGTGTCAGTCACTGAACGAGATTCGGTCGGCAGTAGTGACAGCAGCGGTGCGCCGGTCCAAAATTCAACATTTCGCACGCGACGCGGCGCGTCTCGTGCTTCTTCCAGGACGGTCGTTTTTTTTCACCATTCCTAGGTTGACCGTACCCACGAGGAGGGTTCGACGACGGCTGGCGTAAGTTTCTCGGCCCCGCGTCCGTCATCCGCCGCTAATTCCTTTTCACACGACGACCCCGCGAAACCAGGTGGCTTCGTTCTTGCACCGGGAGCTGCCCATCCGCTTGGCGCACCGTGTGCGAGACTTGGAATCCGTACCGGACATGCTGGCCCAGAAGTCTGTCCAGCAGGCGAGATCATGTTTTGGAGATGAAACGGTGGTACCGTATCCGGCAGGGGTACGCTGAATGCCGTGCGACCGGATGTGCAGGACTGTCTTGTTTTTGTTTTGCCTCACACGGAGCAATGTGGCAACTGCAGTGTGTAACATATTTTGGATACTTCGTATACCTTGATCTGCGCGCAAGAAATAACATGTGGGACAGAGAGTAGGGCGCTCGATAGAATATGTAGCAATCATTGTTTAATATGGCACTCGGAAAGGACGGCGGCGCCCAGCGTGACTGCCTTGGCGTGGTTGTACACTGCTTCGTGCAGACGCGGCAGGGGGGCGTTTGTCTGAACAACGGGTGTTGGACATGTGTATGGAGGTGTTCGCGGGCGGGACGGTCCAGCAGGTAATCCCCGCGATTGTCCAGCCGGCCCGTTGAACTGGTGCTGTCGGTTTCGTGCCCTCGGTGTCGTGCCCTCGGTTTTTGTGTTGGCTATTTCGTGCTTTTGTTTCGCTGTCGGTTTTTTGCAGTCGGTCTCTTGCTGTCGGTATCGTGCTGTCGGTTTCCTGCCGTCGGTTTCGTGCCCGTCGGTTTCGTGCTGCCGGCTTCCTCCTGTCGGTTTCGTGTTTCGGGCTCCTATCTGCTAGTGTCGTCCGAGGAACTTAGCGCTCGCGATGCTCCACTCTCGTCGCTCGCTCTTCCTAGCGAACACGAGGGGCGAGGGGTGTAGGAGGGGGATAAACCCGTCAGAACTCGACCTTTCACGGCCTCCCGCCTCAATGTTTTGTTATCTTCCCGTCTCACGAAACAAACACGTCTCACCAAAAACTCTCGCAAACACATATTCGCAAACACCTCTCGCCCATCACATTACACGTATCGCAAACACGTCTGACGAACAAGTCCCACAAACGCGCGCATCGTACGACGTGGCACGGGTGGTGTTCTGTGGTCAGGTGCGAGAGTGGTACGTGGTGTCGTACGAGGAGATCCGGGACTTCCCCCGCCCGGTCACCGTCGACGAGGAGATCAAGTTTGCAGAGCTCTTGAAGGTGAAGGACGCACGCGAGGCGGCGGCGCCGCTCTCTCGTGGCGCGGTAGCTATTTGGAGGTGGCCCTTAGCTGTGCCGTTAAGCACGCAACACGTTTGTGTGTTTATGTGCGTGTGTTTGTGCGTGCATGTGTGTGTGTCCGGAGGACCTTTGGTTTTGTTTTGTCCCGTGACCGTTCGCTCGGGAATTTCTTGTTGTTGGTGGTGGTGCGACGATTTTATTCGAAAACGAGGATTGCGATCGGCTCCTCTGCCTGTCCGCTGTCCGCTCTTGCGTCCGACGGGTCGGCATATGTGTAAATAGTGGAATCGTTCCTCTGGGTGGCCGCTCCTTCTCCTCTATGTGTTGCGCATGATAATCCGAGAAAATAGCGATTCACGAGTTTGGCTCGGCGTCAATAATCGACCTATCCTGTATTCGAAGGGCTCCCTTGTGTTTATGCTACGGCGAGTCGAGTGGCGACTTGAACAAAGGGCTGCGAGAGGGTTCCGCCGGACCGAGCGTGCGTTGCCGTCCCTCGAACGCTCCAAAAAAAACAGAGAATTAACATCTACTAGTAGCGCATAATACCCGTGCTGCACATCGCCCGACGGAATTAGGCAAGAAATATTATGACAAGAGGAGAACAAAAAAAACTTAGGGCGGGGGATACTAACCGTGTGGGAAGATTCATTTATTTTCCCTCGAACGTTTTTTTTTCCCTTGTTGGCGTACTGACTCTCGTTTTTTTGTCACGCGTGGCGGTTGCAACATGCCTAGGCCATCTACCAAAGGCACGCGCCGGTGCTGCTCACCATGGCGAGGGGCGTGTGGGAGCTGCGCGAGTCTTTTGCGCCGAACGCGTCGGGGCGGAAGGCCCAGAATCGCTTCACGGACTTCTACGACTTTGAACGGGTGCGACTCGCAGTGCAACTATTAGTTGTAGGCACGTTCTGTGTGTGGCTGCTGAGGTGTGCGGTTGGGTGCCTACTGCCCTATGATAAACCCGTCGGCGATCATCTATGTACAGAAAAAAGTCGGGGGGAGGGTTGTCTGGCCTGTACACGAATGTTTCGCTGCCAGATACAGCACGGTCCCTCTTTATCCCCTTTAGCACTGCACCAACATTTCGGAGACAAGAACCTTAGGAATTAGTGTTGGACAACGTTTGCAGTACAAAAGAGGCTGACATCAGTTGTTTTTGTGGACCCGCCCCCCCTTCCATCTCGAAAGGGATGCGTGGTCAATGGTCAAATGACTAAGGCAAGTAACAAATGAGTACCCCCCGGGGGCCCCTCCCCCCCGCCGGCGTCTCGTGCACCGCCTCTTCGTCCTATTTTGTGTGCGTGCCGCAGACCCACAGCTTCTTGGACGGGTTCTACATGAGCCGGATCGGGATCCGCATCCTCATCGGGCACTACCTCGCTCTCCAGGTTCGGCTCTCGCATCCAAGTCTCGGAAGGCAGCGTGTTTCGTGTATATACGCGCGAAACGGGGAGTGTCAGTGCCGTCACGCTGTCTGTGATAAGCAACGAGGTTGTGCTGGGGCGTCTCAGTGTTGGACTTTTTGGTTTTCGCCTGTGCTCGTCACATTGCGTACCCCCCTCCCCCTCGCCATGGGGAATTGCCGAGGTGCTGTTTGAGCCGATCGACTCCAAGACGACGTTGTCGACGTGGTTGTTTGTTGAGTTATTATTATATTTTATTTGCTCATGTTTGGAAACCTTTAACACCACAAAAATATGCTGTTGAAGGTGGAAATGCGTACCCTCTGAACGGTGTAGACAGTAACAGTGTGGGTGTGGGGCGCGTGCACGGAATCCCGCTCGTTTTTTTCGGCGGCGGGGGTTAAAAGCTTGACGAGACGACCCAAAATTGTGCCGAGAAAATTCTCGTTCGGCTCGGCGCAAACCGAAGGGCTTTAACAATCCCTGTCGTGGCGTCCACGCGGCGTATCATAGCATGACTCCAATTATATTTCGTTTCTACTGTTGAATTCCTCAAGAAGCTGGCACGGTATAGTCATAACCCTCGTGTAGAGCAAACGCGGTGCGCGTGGGACAGCTATTCCTGGATGAACAAGTCATTGTGAAGGGCGACGCCATTTCCGCAAGTCCCTGCCCCCCCCCAGCGTGCTCAGTCCCGGCGTTTTAGGGACGCGAGAGTCTATGGTCATACGACTACGGCCATGCACGACATGAGTACACCCCCTCCCGCCTCCATAAGACTTGATGCATGGTTAGGTTGAACCCGCTTATTCGTTTTCGACTTCCTCCTTCACTACTTGCATCGTTCTCTCCCGTCGATCTCGGGTTGGCCCCCGTTTTTGCTCCTCCTCGCGCTTGGAACGCACCTGTAAATGTTCCCCTCTTATTTTTGGTGTAACGTTGTCACGCTGTATCAGATATTACGCTTTAGCATACTCTCTACATGTGTGTGTTGAATCTTATTGGTTCAGGTTGCACCACAGTTTGATTTGGTTGCGCCGCGTATTTGTGTAACGCTGCGACGTGCTCTCTGCTGTGTTTCAACGGCGGGTTGGCGTCTGGCAGGAAGCGGGCTCGGAAAACTGGATCGGCATGGTGTGCCAGCAGACGTCGCCCGCCGCGATCGCCGAGGCGGCCATCGAGGACGCCAAGTTCGTGTGCACCCGACAGTACGGAGACGCGCCGGACGTGACCCTCCACGGCAGGCTGGACCTCACCTTCTCCTGTGAGAGCTTGCTCTTGTATAGAATTTGTGCCTCTGAGAGCCGGCCGGCGACCGACCGCGAACGGCGGCTTGCCATTCTGCTGTTATTTAGGCCGGTCCAGGAGCACAACTATTCGGGCAACGCTTTTTCGAATGACGTTTTGTTTTTGCGTCGTAGTGGGATTTGTTTTTTTGCCATCTGTTTATACGCCTACCTGGTGTGTACAGTAGTTTTGATGCGAATCTGGTGTGCCACTACGTAGGGTAGCGCCTCGGCCACCCCGCGTGCAAGACGCTCTGTGCGCTTAGAGATCTTAAGCCGCCAGCGCCGATGGCCCTTTTGGGTACGTTCGCGGCAGGCGGCAAGAGGTAGCACCCGCACGTGTCGTCTGTCTGCTCGTCAGTCTGAAGAACAGCGGGGCGTCCGTTGGGGTTCACGAGTCGGAAGGCGGTTAAAACACCCCAGTCGTTTGGTTGGTGTATTCGGGCGCGAGACGTTTGCTGCGAAGAGCCTCCCTCAAGATAGCCATCCACGAATGTATCGGCCGACAACGTGACGCGCACAGAGCGGGGGTCGGGCGGAAGATACTACGCCCCCCGCACGAACTCGTGGTTTAGCGTGCCCTTTAGGGTGACCGCCGCTGGTCGATCGCGGTGACCTCCCCTCTTTGGGGCGTGGCCGCGACACTGTTTCATGGCCGGCCAGTGTATGAGAAGGCCGATTGGCGTGCGCGACTTTTTTTATCCAATGGCCCGCCGCGCACGCACCTTGTTGACCCGCCGTCCGCCTATGTTCTATATTTGGTGCGCCCTGTTGCGCTTGCCGCTCTGTGGTCCCAGACGTCCCTTCGCACTTGCACTACATTATGCTGGAGCTGATCAAGAATTCGATGCGAGCTACGGTGGATTTTCATGGGCTTGACGAGATGGACAACAACCCGATCCGCGTGGTCATTGCGGACGGAGAGGGCAATGAGGTAAGCAAGGGAGTGCAGGGAGGAGGAGCTTCTGTTGGCCCAGTACGAAACATCTCAATCGTTTTCTCGCCACCCTCCCCTACCCCCCCACCCCTCCCCCCTTCCCCACGCGTCTTCGGCACACGGTGACTGATTTTTTTACACTCTTGTCCTTCTCAATGTCACGCGCGTTGACTTTTCTCTTTGCCCCTCTCCTATCGAATAGGACGTCGTGATTAAGGTTGCAGACGAGGGAGGTGGGATCCGTCGCTCGTACATGAACCGCATCTGGAGCTACCTCTTCACCACCGCCGACCCCGCCGTTCAAGAAGGCTTCATCAACGTCGGCCAGGTCGAGAGCGACCACTCCAAGGAGTCTCCGCTCGCCGGCCTGGGGTGAGAGCGAGTGGTGGTGGTAGTGCCGGTGTGGGGTTGTTCGCCCCCCTCTTTCTTCTTTCACAAGCGCTTATCGTCTGGGTGTGCTTAGGTCGGGGTGGCGGCGTGGACCGTGGCCTTGCCTTCCCCGCCGCTTGCTTCTACACCGCGTATTTCATGACTCTGCGACGGCGGGGTTGGTGTATTGTGGCGCACCACTCGCCGACGTGTAAATGCGGCGCCGTCTATATACTTGCGGTGTCGGAGCGTTACGTTTCCGTTGTAAAGACCCGCGCTCTGTGCCCGATTGATCTCCCGATTGGTCTGTATCCGACTTCATCCCGCACGGAGGTCGAGTGTGACCTGCGCCTTGTTGCTTTCTTGCCTGCATCTCACAGCCGCCTCTCTGCCTCCAGCCCTCATTCTACACAGGCATGTATTCCCCCCCCCCTTTCTCGTCATTTTGGCCTCATTTTAATTCAACACAACGAACGCTGATCTCCTTCGTCGTGTTTATCGCCCCCGTCAGCTTAACCCCGATTCCTGCCTTCCCGCGCGCCTCTTTGTTACATACCTCCCCCCGCAGGTACGGGTTGCCCATCAGCAGGAGCTACGCGCGCTACTTCGGCGGCGACCTCAGCATCGTCTCCATGGAAGGGTATGGCACTGACGCGTTCGTCCACCTCAGTCGCCTGGGCCACCACTCCGAGCCCTTGCCCTGAGCACCCCGATCGAATGTACACCGGCTGCCCGTTTCGTCTCGTTTTGCCGCGATGCTGGTGTTGCTGGTGTGGCTGCTGGTGCTGGTGCTTCTGCTTGTGCTGCTGCTGCTTCTGCATGTGCTTCTGGTGCTTCTGCGTGTGCTGCTGCTGCTGCTTCTGCGTGTGCTGCCTCTGCTGCTGCTGCTGTTGCTGCGCGCATGCGCTGTTCGAGGCGAAGCACACAGGTGCCATCTGCTGAGCACCGCTAGAGCGCTCTTGCAGTCCTCGGAGATCGGCCAAGTGTCGACGCCATGCGGTTCCTGCTGCCGCTGCTGCCGCTGCCGCTGCTGCCGCTGCTGCCGCTGCCGAGTGCATGCGCTGCTCGAGGCGAACGACCACGACTTCAGCTGTTCCGTTGGGTCGCTGAACACTGGTAGAGCGTAGGTGCAGTCAGTGCTGGATGAGCGCGGGTTGAGGGGTGCGCGCGAGGTTTTGGTGGATGTAGTGGCCGGCCTTTTCTCGATGCGCGGGTAAATACCGGCCCGAAGGCGGGTCAGTGAAAAAAAATCGCATCGTCGGTGGGGGTTTACTCTATCGCCGCGGGGTACGGTGGAGACAGCGTCGACGTGTGCCTTGAAAGATGTCGATGAAAAACGTGGGCGCGGGGGGTAGGGGGTGGGGTGTCCTTGCGAAGGAGGTATATAGAGACGGACGCCCTGAGATGAATTTTACCTTCACCGTTGATAGGGCCAACCTTATCGGTGCGCGCCACGGCTGGGAGCCGCAGGTTTAGACCTTGGGGTGTAGATAGATACAGGGGTATGTTTCGGCAGGCGAAGGCTGACGTCGCGATTCCTTTGCTTTCCTGTGATGGGGTGGTGAGACGAAAGGTATTTTTGTTGATCGTCTTTTGCTATACCCTACGTATACCCTCTCGTGGAATTTACAGTGGAGCAAGTTGGCGTGGTGTGGTTTGAACGAACAGCAGTAGTAGGCACGGGCGTTCGTTTGGTTTAATGTGGTTACTACTGGACGCGACGGTAGCTCGCGGTATTCGCGCAACGTTAGAGAGCGAGAGCGTCATCCGGAGGAGAACAACTGCGGTGCCGAACGGTGTGGTGTGAAATAGATGGTTGTTTTGTACCCGATAATCTGACACGGGTAGAATACATAAATTAAAATTACCATCGGCTCTGGTGTGTGACCCTCCCAATTTCGCCCCACACGTAAGCCCGATGTATGTAGTGTGTGCACGCCGCTAAAACTATGGGAAGTCGATCGTACGACTGTCCAACCTCAAAAATAAACCCGGCACACTGGTGAACACCACGCGAAAATGAGTGTCATTCATTCATTGACTTGCATTAGTAATTACGTAGTCTAAGAGTAAGCTTCTTACCATATCGGCATGTTAGTGTATGCCAATGCGGGTGGATGGCTGTACCGGATGTATGTGTTGTCCTCGACGGCGCCGTGGTCCGCACTTGGTCAAACGCCGGCCCGTGCCGGAGTTTGCTCGGGCGGTCGAAGACATGCTGAACATCCCATGCCCATGCACTAACGACGCCCGAATTTCACATTTTCCTGTAAATCTCAGCCTGACATTCTTATTTTCTCCTCCTCGTTGTCTCACACTACGAGTAGGTGCCCTGTACTGCTGTAGTAGCTCTCAACCCCAAGGGCTATACGTACCTGGTATGTATGTAGTACGAGTACTCGTAGGTCTGAAATGTTTATGTACTGATTTCGATGGAGACACCCGTTCGTTGTTGGCGAACGACCTGCTAACAAATAGCTGATTGCTGTTATTCGGTTGGTTACGGAAGGAGTTATTTTGGCGCCAGGGCGGTACGAATACGAACTGCTGTCGTCCCGAACGGTTGCTGAAATGATGCAATGGATGCACCTTGCTCTCTTCGTGGGTTCTCCCGTTTGCCGCGCACAGCACCATCATCCGATATTCGTAGAGCCTGCATACTGCATACAACAGAACAGTAGTACGAGGTGGTAGTAGTAGTAGCAGTAGTAGTAGTAGTAGTAGTAGTACTGTAGTAGTAGTAGTAGTAGTAGCAGTAGTAGTACAGTAGTAGTAGTAGTAGTAGTAGTAGTAGTAGTAGTAGTAGTAGTAGTAGTAGTAGTAGTAGTGGTAGTAGTAGTAGTAGTGGTAGTGGTAGTAGTAGTAGTAGTAGTAGTAGTAGTAGCATAACACTGAGTAGTAGTAGTAGTAGTAGTAGTAGTAGTAGAAGTAGTAGTAGTAGTATTAGTATTAGTAGTAGTAGTAGTAGTAGTAGTAGTAGTAGTAGTAGTAGTAGTAGTAGTAGTAGTAGTAGTAGTATTTTAGTAGTAGTAGTATTAATAGTAGTAGTAGTAGTAGTAGTACTGTAGTAGTAGTACAGTAGTAGTATTAATAGTAGTATTAATAGTAGTACGTACGGTACTGAACTGCATTGCCGTAAGTAACACAGACTACCTGGTACCTGGTACTGGTATCATTTACATTCTATCTGGGATGCTTGTTGCGAACGTATCATTGAAATATCATAATACTTGCCCGTGGCAGCAATAACGCAACGTGGCCGTTGGGGCATAGAGCTACGGTACGTACGTATATACGTCTTATACTCGTACGAAAAAACTGAACGAAATGCGTAACGTTTTCAGCCGATATATATATAGCTCGGCAAGCTCTCAAGACGACCCCCCCGTACAGTACGAGCACGTTCTGCTGGGTAATTATCACACTCTCTCCGCCCCTTTGGATAACTTTTGAAGGATATCGTTGAGTGGAACCAAGTGTATCGAGGCTCGTAAGTACTACCCGCTGTTGGCATGCCCGCCGCAAGATCGCACATTTTCAGGGGGACAAAAAGTGGATTGTATACTATAAATGCTTCCTCCTCGGTGGAAACCCCTTGAAACTGTTTTTTTTTTGCTGGCTTCGGCGACGAAGTATCCACGATCAACACAGGCTTGACTGCTGGGCGACTTTCTACCCTGTGCCTGCGCTCGAAGAAGGATGGTGAGTAAATCACAGGATACAATCTCGCTTGTAGTGCCCCTGTCTGGCTGTCGGTTCTCCTAGGTTATGTCGGCAATGAGTCGTTCTCTGTCGCGTGAACTGACACGAAATTGTGGTCTTTCTTGTCGAAATGAATATTGCCCAGACGACGTGCACGCAAGCGATCAAGAATTGGGAAGCAAAGAACGAGGCGTCTGCCGAGGAAGCTACCGTGGTGAAGCTGTACTGCCAGATGCCTCCGATTGCCAAGCTCGATAACTCCCTCAACACACTCAAGAATTGCGAGTGAGTGCGCTGAAATATACTGACAAACTGCAGAGATCGGAGACAGAGTTGTGTTCGTCCACTTGCGGTCCTTGCGGGCCCAGTATGTACGGTGGTGGTAGTCGACACTCCGTGTGATACGACTGCTGTAAGTCTACCTACCGCTGTAGTGGTATAACACGAGTACGTACACGTATGCGATCATCGAATCCGTTGTTTCGTGACCGTTGTCGTTGTTCACAGTCTCAGTCTTACACTTTTTTAAGTGACGCGATGCGGCGGTCATTGAAGGCCATTCCACGATCCGCAATCTTTCAAAATCCAACTGCCGTTGCCTCATTTTGCTGTACGAGCACAAGTTGTATGATATTCATACGTACGAACGGACACCAACCGTTAGCATGGGAATCTAAATAGGATCTCAGGACAAGCATATCAAAATCCAGCTTTGAAGCGTGCGTTTTGTGCCCCGCATCTCCCCCCAAAGCCACATAACGTGTGGACGCGTACGTAGGCGTGAGCAGTTGACTTGCCACCTCTTCCAGTCTCTCCCCCAAAGTTTGATGCATCGTTCACCTGTGAGCAACACGTCCGTTTGCGTGTGTATTCCTTGTATATACGTGCGAGACGAAGTGTTCAGAGTACAAACCATACGATAGCACGATACGAAGCAGTACACGGCGTTAGAGTCCCTGTTTCATAGGATCAGCCTCAGTGCCCACCTTCGCTGTGTTGGCATACAGCAGTAGTTCAGCGGTAGAGCCATAACACACAGCTATTTAAATTGTCGACCACCACATGCCAGCAGTGTGATCGATAGGCGCCTCCTTACGATACCTCCCCGCCGGACCCACGTGCTTTCGGCGGCAGGCAATTGTCGTTATCGACGAATTGTGTCGACCGGATCATTCCATTGGCGGGAATGAAGAATCTGAAGATCTTGTCGTTAGGACGTAATTGCATCAAGAAGGTGGGAAGTATTTTTATGTTTTCTTTTTTCTTTTTTTCTTTCATCCTCCGGCGGGTCGGTAAAAGTAAAGGACGTCGAGACAGTACGTAGTACTGTAGTGACCGAAACATTTATACCACTTTTGGTGCTATTAATAGCAACGTCTACGAGAAGCGAGCAGCGTGAACACCCAGCAGAACGGTCGGTTAGGATCATGTAGCACCCATGCCGTACGAATCCTTGCATTGTAACTCAGGACACCCCAAATATTACGGGGGCCCATAGTAAATAGGACCTACGAAAAAAACATAACCTATACGAGCTGGGCCAGCCATAACATGGTTTAAACGTCGGATTGGCCATGCCCCCACCATTTTTTCGAATTTGGACTTGATTTTTCGACACGGTGTAGTTCATGCACTCGTCAACAGGTTGACCGTCGGCCCTATGCATTATTCTATTTTTTCCAGGAGATATGACCGATCCAAAAACCCGAAAAAACACAAATGCGACCAAAACTAGTTAAAAAAACAAAAAAATAAATAGGGCCGAAGGTGAATGCCTTTGAACGTGCGATTCAAATCCGGGGTTAAAAACTCAGTGCAAAATATTCAAAATTGAGCGGGGCATCGCAGAAATGCCATTTTTTTCGTAATGACTTGACTACGAGTAATGTATGGAAATCGAGTTTTGGTAATATCTCTTGATGGGTGGCGAATTGGGCAACGAGACTTTCATTGCTCTTCTATGTGTGTCTTCAGCACTGTCTCCACCAAGTTTCATAGAGATCGAAAACGACGATTTTTATACGAATTTTGTGTCAAAAAGTCGGTGTTTTTGAGTTTTCGCAGATATCTCAGCGAGATTAAGTCGGGAAAATAAAAAGTATAGAAATTTTCATATACGATTTTTTTTGCATCAGCAGTGGTGTGTCAGGGTTAGTGTCCCCAATTTTTGTAGCCTAATTTGCAGTGGTTCACGAGATCCGACTCAACAAAGCTTTATCCGCTTTACGGCTGGCCCAGCTCGTATATTTCCCTACTTTTACTAGCAATATTACTGTAGGTTCTTATTTACTATGGTCCTCCGTGATAGTATCATCCCCCGATCACGCCGTGGCTGTAACAGCAGTTGTTGTTGCTGTATTCGTCACTTTTCCCCGTGAAATTGTTTTTCCCTCTGAGGTACCAAGAGAGTTAGGGTCATTCTTACCGAGCATCTTTTTTCCAAAATTTCCATTTTTTTTTCCAAAAAAAAACAGGAAAAACAAGAAAAACAGGATTTTATTCGGAAAGTTTGGAATTTTAACAGAGAACAAAATATTTGGAAGGCTTCGCATTCCAATATTTGGACTTTATTTTTGGAAAATTTGGATATCCTAAAAATTGCGCAAAAAAACTATTTGGAAATTTTGGAAAAAAGTTGCTCGATAAGAACGACCCTTACTGTATAAGCTCAACACAATTCCATATTTGAAATATTTGTGTCGCGTGTCTTAACCATGTTCGCGGCGAGCTATTCCTTGCCAAGGACAAATGTCCTGTGGACACGATATAAGCACGCACATATTTATAGACACCCGGTACTGTACGTATAGCTGCGTTACGCCGCCGCCGCCGTGCTGGTATACGGCATTGTGGGCTTGTTTTCCGCCGTGTGGCAGCCCGGCCGGCTGGTGGTGTTCTTATTTATGGTTGGTTTTGTTCGGTTGGGCGGTTTTCACAATAATCGACGCTCTCCTCGTTGTTACAGATGCGACGATTGCGCATATTTGCATGCAGCTGCATACGATTGCCTGTTTTGGCTGCATACGGCAGTCTTAGGGCACAGAATACCCGGCACCGGATACTACTGTTGTAATGACAACGAAAAAAGTGATTTTCGTAAACACAAACTCGAGCAAATACGGAATAGAGACAACGAAGTTATTTCGCTCGGTTTCAAAAATCCAAACCAGAACGAATGAAGAGAAGGAAGACAAAACCAATATTGTGATGTTTGAGGGCAGAGGACTCCTTCCCTTGTGCCATCGATGCGCGCCGACCAACTTCGACGGCAACCAAACGATGTCCAAGTCATCGTGTCCTTTCGCAGACACCCCCCAGCTAGAATACTAACCTTCCGTCTATGGAACTCAGGTTGCAGGGCAGCGTTTGCAATAACCCCGCAACCCGCAATTGTTCGTTGTGATGCACTGCAGCTTGCCTCACACGCACGAAACCTTTACGTAGCACAGCTTGTTGTGAACGTCCAAAATGCTTCCCCCTGACACCGTGCGATGGCAAGATCGTGGCTTTGCGTTCAAACACGTTGGGACAGCTGACTTGAACTACGTACGTACCCCCGATGCAGAATGCGAGCTTCGAAGTTACACGGCGCTAAAAAACAGGAACGTCTTTCGAGATTGCTGAAGCGACCGACCGACAGAACGACCGACCGACCGACCGACCGACCCACCGACCGATCCACCGACCCACCGACCCACCGACCCACCGACCGACCCACCGACCCACCGACCGACGACCGAACAACCAAGGTCCGCCAACGCACACAAGTTGACGACTGTTACAAGCATCCTGCTGCATGCGTTCCTAGTGAAAGCTGTGCTACCTTACCTAATACCTGGTACTCGTAGTTGCAAATCATACGGCTTACTGCTTTTACCTTCTCGTTTTTAATCTCAGATAGAGAAACTCGATGACGTCGCGGAGACATTAGAAGAGCTGTGGATTTCGTACAACCAGGTCACGACTTTGGACGGGCTCTCCAACCTCTCCAATCTCACGCGCTTGTATATGTCCAACAACAGCGTCAAGAACTGGGCGGAACTAGACAAGTTGGTAAGTGAATGGGGGGGGCATGGGCGAGATATACGAAAACGGCTGCGCCGTGCTGAAAATACGAAAACACGAGCAAAAAATAAATAAATAAATAAATAAAAGGTAACAGGTTAAGTGCTCGCTTAAGCTATTTTTTTTAACACGATAAACTTTTTGGGGGCCTCAGAGGGGGGAAATGACCGGGCGAAAAAACGTTTGGCGATTGCAGCATAATCGGCCACAAGCAGCAGCCGGGGCGGCTGGGTTGGGTTATTAGGGTTTGGCATATACACGCCAGAGTTTCGAACTGAGTTATTATGCGAACGCGCGCGGTGCACGATGCATGATCTTGCTCGAGCTGCTGCGCGCTAACGCTACCGTTAGATGGTTGATACCGTTACGCACTTTTTTTTTGTTTTTGTTTTTTTGGTCGGTTTGCCCAGATCTTAGCAGGGGGGGGGGGTGTTAGCACTGTGAAGACTGTACACCTCGGACAGATCGTCGCTTTCCTCTTGATTATTCATTGGTACTTAATTCAGGGCAGATGATCTGTATGATCTGTATGATCTGTATGATCTGTATGATCTGTATGATCTGTATGATCTGTATGATCTAGCTCACGTTGCCGGGTGGGAAGCATATTATCTGCACGATCTAGGACATGTTTCCTGGGTTGGGTTTTGTACTCCACAGATCGTTCAAAGCTCCTCATAACGGCAGGTTAGGATCTAGATGATCTAAAATGATCTATCTGTGGATGATCTATCTGTGGATGATGTGTCCGGCGTGTGAAAATATTGTTTCACAAATGAATATACAACGCAAATGTTTGGGACCCTGCAGCTAACACCGATTCGCCACGGGAGAACGACGACGATCAGAGGCATTTTACGTACACGAAGAAGGCCGAACAACGTCGTGCCCTCTCCAGACAAAAAAACAACAATGTGTTTTCGCTTGCACTGAAGTAAGCCATACCACCGTTCGTTGTGTCTATACCGTGGCATGTACCTTTTGGCCATCTGACTCTGTCGCGACGAGAGAGTGCGCCCTTGTAACACGCTTCGCGTCAAAATAAAAAATAAAAAACGAAAAGGGACAGAAATAAACAAACACCGCCATTCACACACACGTACGTATCACCGCCGCGTGTCCGTCTGCGTCTGCATGCTATACGCGATTCTCCCCCCAAAAAAACATCAATCCATATAATCAGACGGGCTTGGAGATGCTCACCGACGTTCTGTTCATGGGGAACCCGATCTACGAGGGCATGGCGAAGGAGGATGCGAGAATAGAGGTGCTGAGACACGTGCCGCAGGTCAGCAAAATCGACGGGGACATGGTCAAGCCAACGGAAAGGGAGGCGGCCAATCCTGACGCTGGAGGTTAACCGGATATTATTTGCACTCAAGTCGCGGCGATACTATGGCAGCGGGGGGGGGGGGGAGGGGGGGGTACTCATTAGCCGCATGTCGTGCATGGCCGTAGTCATATGACCGTAGCGCAAACCCTCGAATGGACGGAGCACGTTGGGTTTTTACCAGCCAGACAAGACATTGCTTGCACCGAAAGCGCGAAGCGAAACGCGAGGTGTTGGGCGAGTCGCATGGAGGGTGAGCTGCATCCTACTAAGAACCGCTTGTGAGGCGGACCTGCTATGGACGACATCCTGCAATGCATGGATTTTATTTCTGGGGTGGCCACTTCCAGAGACAGCAATGGGTATTACTATGTGTCTGCCTCGTGGGTGTCTTTACATATACACACCACGTGATACGATCATTCCCCTTGTGCGGAGTTTTGTGCGGCTTTCCACCCCGCACAAATGATCTAACACGACCGACAGCCATGGTGACCGCCGAAAAAAAATCATAAAACCGATAATTATTTTCCGGCCGACAATGGCTGCCTCCTCAACTTGGGGGACTACCCAACTTACCTTGTTTGCAACCCCTTTGCAACCCCTTTAAAAAAAACATGTTTTACAAGGAGTCTACTGTATTCGTGTTTTTTTTAAAGGGGTGCGCGAACAATCGTTCTCGAGAAAAGTCGGTCCTGTCCTGTCCTGGGCAAGCAAGGTTTACAGCGAGCTCCCCATCCCAGGAATCTGAGGAAAAAAATGCCCCCTCCTCTCTACCGTCGCGGGAGCGCGTAGCGACAAGGTGTATATATGCATGAGGACATATATAACCGGTGAGTACGCGCGATCGAAGTATTACACTCAGCTAGCAAAGATGAGTTTCGACGAAATCCTCGAGCTCACAGCTGTTTTTTTTTTATTGTTTAAATATATACACTGTCGTGTCAATGGGCGCGGGAGAAAACAACTGAGGGGCGGGTGTGATATGGACGTATACATGCCCTGATGGATGCGGGAGAAACACGGCCAGAAAGAAGATGACGTTCATACATATACGAGTACAGTATATCAGACCGAGAAGGCTGAAGTCCAACGCATCGCTGTACGAGCTGGTCCAGCCGTAAAAACGATTATCGTTCTATCGGCATTTTCGCAAGCGTTTGGAAAAACTAGTACTTCAAATTTTACAGCAGTACTCCCAGGCCTGCAGCGCATATGCAGACGTTAGAATTTTTCGAATCCGAGTTGTTTTCGTCGAGAAACATCATGTCGAGTAAATCCCCGACACTTACGGGGGTATCTCGATACTAAATTCGGTACGAAAGTTCGAAACAGACGGACAGCGGATGAGGCTGATTCTTGGTGTGAAGATGCCTCGAGGCATGACAAGACGATCGATATCCTCACCATCCCTATATTCGTTGTATATCAGGAGATATGACGTGTCTAGTGTTTACAATACAAACTTAAGATGTTATGATGTTTGGCACGAAATCTGGATTTCCCAACCCAAATTATCGATTTTGTCCATTTTTTTTTCAACACATGATTTGCATCGCTGTCGTCTACAGCTTCAAAGAGGGTCAAGGTTGATTTTTGTTTTTTTTTCCCTCACTTATTGGCGAAAACGTGATCAGGAATTTTGTTCAAACGACCATAAAATTCCGCCATCGAAAAAAACAAAACTTGACCCTCTTTGAATCGTTCGGTTGTACTCTAAGGGAGCTCCATACAAATTTTCAGGTCGAAACTCGAAAAATTGCGTTGGGAAAAAGCTGGCCAATACATCATAATCCTCTCGGCCGGACCAGCTCGTAGCGGGTGCGGGGGGGAGGATAGGTGACCCCCTGATCTGAGTTACGAAAGGAAGGGAGGGAGTTCGAGAAAGTACGAGTGCAACTGCTGTGATAGATGGGACACGAAACCATATATATAATATGGACGCGCGATCGCGATCGGTCTATACGTATCGCACTAAGCGTGCAAATGTGAGTTTTGAGGAAAATTTCCATCCCACAGTTTTTAATTTAGTTTATATTCAAACGCAAGAAAAGCGTCCAGGGGTGATGGGGTAAAGATGGACTCGATACATCGTAGTCGGGGGGTATAACCGAGCTGTTCGAGTGTTGTATACGCCCAGCATCGGTGAAACGAGCATTGATTTTGTACGGTCAAAGTTATGGGCAGGGGCCTCATTTTTAGTTGGGGCTACACAGCTAACTCGCAGCACTAGAATGACGCCGACGCCGCAACCACACCGCTTCCACCGCGCCCAGAGACACTATGCGAAGGTCGGGCTCGCCGTACGGGTGGGTGGGTTTGGACTCGGGTGCCTTGAGAAAAAACTCCCTCGTTGCTCCCTACACATGCTTGTCACGAGCTTAGGAGGCCTGCAGTCATTCGTTACAATTGTGTGTATGCATCGCTCGAACAAACGTCGGCGCCAAGCTCCACGAGAGTTTCGGAAGCGCCATTCTCTGCCAAGACTTCCTCCATGAAAAAAAAAACTGTGGGTGGGTGTGGATAGAAAAGACGAAAAGTGAGCTGTGGATCATCTCTGGAGTATCTTACCGGCCTGTGGCGTGCGACCCCTGAAATACACGCCTTACACGTAAACTCGAGCAATGTCTGGAGTCTTGTATATAGATGTCGTTTTATTCTCGGCGAGGGAAACAAACGCATACAGCACGTTGGCGCGATAGGTCTTTTTCGGGTGCTCACCGCGAGCATCGCAAAACAAAAACACGTTTAAAAAAAAAACATACCTCTTTCTCTCCGGAGCGCCAAAACACCCACCCTTCGTGTTTTGCTTAAAAACATCGCAACCGCATCCACCCACCCACCCACTGCCAGCTTCCCGGCATAAAAGTATCTTCCGATTTGATTCGATCGACGCCGTTTACACATAAATATCACATACAAACGGTTCTTATAGTTCGGGACATAGTGGTATACTGCTACTGCTGCTGCTGCTGCTTTACGACGTACACATCGAAACGACCGTTCTTACTCACAACAGCGTGGGACGGGGCCACATGCCCCACGATAGCCACGCCGTGCACCGGTCTCTTCACCACCACCTTGCGAGTCGCGACGCTCATCGCAGCGTCGAACAACCTCCGCTCTTCTCCTTCCCTCCCCCCCCCCACCACCACCACCACCACCACCGATGTCATCCTCGCCATGTCCTTGTTGCGTCGCCCCTCGCCTCTCGCCATCACCCTCTTCCAACAAAGCCTGCAGCATCTGCATGCCCTTTTTTACAAGGGCGGATTTCTTTTTCTGGGGAAACATAGGGTCGAGATAAACCACGGCCGGGCGCCGGGTCACCGCCCCCCCCCCCCCCCCCCCCGCCGCCGCCTTGTCCAGCCACTCGCTCAACCACAGCGTCGGTGCTATCGCCCACCACGAGGCTCATGCGAGAGGCCGCCGTCCTGGCAGTTTCATCTTCGCCCGCCCGCGCTCGATCCAAAGCGTCCTGCCATATATACGACGAAACATGAAAATACAGCGAGTTTTACCTATCGCCGAAAATGGACACGAGGGTATCGTACTCGTTCTACGTATCGGAATGGGTTATATGCACCGTACATTTGTTGGACGGCAAATTGGAGAAAAAAAATAACATACGACACAAAAAAGGTATACACGTAGAAAATTGTGCTGGTGGATACTTATTTGTGACTGTCGTCAACTTCTGTGTGCGCGGGAAGACATTTTTTTTTTTCTGTTTTTGTTTTTCGGGAAGAAGATTTTTTTTTGTAAGAAGATTTTCGGTCGGACGACGCGGATCTCCGGCTTCACGTGTCCCATTTATAGGGTCTCCGGCTCCACCCAAGGCTAAAACAACAAAGAGTTTAACACAATGTAAATAAACAACAATTCATAGTTACGGTAAAAACAATAAGTCGCAGGATTTTTCAGCAAAACGGTGCCTGTGTGGTGAGAGGGACAAAACGAAAAAAGCTTTCCCCCAAGTCCCATCGTAGTATACTTCGTATGCATCTACAGTAGGGAGGAATATGAGTTAGACGACACCACAAGGGGGCTTCACACTTGCCGCCCAGAAATAATCAACTCGTTTCGTTTTTCAGACACACCGAACATCTGAACAGAAGACGCAGAAAACGCTGTTATTGATAAACCTCAAAAATTGAAGAGAGTGGGTTGACCACTACCAAATGCAACCCAACCCCGAGATATAACGTTATGCATCCCTTCTGCCCCCCCCCGTAGGGATGCGAGGGTCTATGGTCATACGACTACGGCCATGCATGAAAATGAAGTACCCCCCCCCCCCCGCTCCACGACACACATCCCATCTCCAGTCCAACGGTTCGGCCGCACCTGCACCATAGCCGCAACCACGGCTGATCGCTCGAACATTTCCACCCGCCACCCTGCCACGGCCAGGACAAACGAGTCGGTGCCCAAACCAGCAGTGAGATCCCACAGCAACGGCGGTCCCTCCTCTTCCACGCCCCCGCACTCCTGCTCTAAACCACCACCTCCCCCCCTTTGTCCCCCTCCGCCGTTGGAACTCCGCGACACGCCAGAGGAGGTTTGGCGCCCGTCCACATCAGCAGCAGCAGCAGTAGCAGCACGGCGCTTGGGGAGCGCCGCCGCCTTGACCACCTGCTCTGTTCCTTGCTGGTTCTTCGCCCTGTGTCCGGTCTTTCCCCCCGAGAAGTCGACCTGTTTTTGTTTTGTTTTCCGGAACGTCGAAGGGGTCATAATCGCGGCGTCATCGCGTGTGTTACACGCCTTCAAAGGTTGAAGTTAAATCCGCTCTACTCTTCAGCTTTTGGTCTGATCTGCTTGACAAAAACTGATTTGACCAAATGCAAAAATACCGTACGTAGACGCTATACGTATACCAGGTATATACCAGGTATGTAAATAGTAGGTATGAACCGGTACGCAATTCGGGCCATTCGGTATTCGTTTCGTTATTCCACGCAAAGTTTTCGGAGAGAGAGCCATACGCACTATATAATACGAAGAGGTGGCGGGAATGAAAACCGACGAATATACCAACAACAAAACGCCCGGACAGGCACGGATCACCGAGGTCAAATTCTGCAAATTTAGGACGAAACGCTGTTCGGTGACAACGTAATAACGGCCTTGACACCATTAATAGTATCTCGATCGTCTGTTTTGTCTCACCGCGAGCGGCTTGAACCCGCTTCCCGGTTGCCCCAGCGCCAACCGCCCTGCCTCGTCGAAGCTCAGCGTAAATCGAAAGTCTCCGGTTTCTGCTCCCGCTCCTCCCACCCCGCCCCCCTCCCTTTCCCCCTCGACCAATAACGGGACCCCGAGGTTTTGCGCCAAACCTCGACATCGTTGCACATCGTCGCTACTCGTACTACTGCTGCTGCCGTCGCCGTTTTTTTCACCTCGCGTGGCCAATACCACCAACAACGAAGAAGAACCGCCCGTTCCCGCCATCGCCGAAGAACCTTCCACAGCGTCCGGCGACTGGCTGTTGGTGATTCCTATCGGCTGTTGTTGCTGTTGTTGTTGCTGTTGCTGCTGCTGCGGTGGCAGCTCTGAGGGTGGATGGAGTCGTTGCTGTTTTTTTTTACGGCCGCCGCCGCCGCCGCCGTCGCCGCCGCCGCCAGCTGATTGGTTGATGACGACATCCGTTTGACGTGAGGACGAGCTGAAATATAGGTCTCCTTGCCTTCCTCGGGATCGCAGATTGGTTACTACTCCTCGGCCCCCAAAACCAGCGGCAGAATCAGCAGCAGCAGCAGCAGCAGCAGCTGCAAGGGGTGCGGCTGCCTTGCTGCTGCCACCCCGGCTTGTCGTTGCTCTGAGAGCTGGCGAGAGGCTGTTGGTTTCGGGGCGGTGGTGGTGTTGGAGGATAAGAGGTTTTTGTCGTCGGTGTTGATGCGGCGCAACTAGCATGCTACGGGTGAGGATCATGACGGCTTGGCGCTGGTGCTGACGCTGGCGCTTCACGAGGAGATGGGTCGGTCCAGTGACGAATAGCGAGCGCGAGTAGGAGCACGAAGTAGCCATCACAGCTGCGGTGCACAGGGCCATGGGTGCCAGCATCTCCTCCTGAAACAACACCAACACAGACAGCGTACTCTCGTAGCGGACTGCAAGCACTGGAGCACCGCACCCAACGACAAAAAAGCTGACAGTCCCGTCTGAAGGTCGATGCTTCGCGCGTTAGTGGACGCACGCACGGTTCACTGTGGCCGAGCGAGAGCAACCAGGGCGGCTCACCAGAGCAGGATAGGAACAACCCCCAACCTCTGAGGTGTTGCGGTGTGCGGTGGAGATCCGGCAAGCGTTGATGCTCTGGGCGCTGGGCGCTTGTCTTCTGGGGTTTTATATGGTGTTGGATTGCTTTGGCCAAGATACGGGGAGGGGGGAATTTTATTTGAAGTTCACGGCCGGCCAGCGCCAAGACACCCACACACCCACCAGCTCGGCTCTCCGTGCCTGTGAGTATGGTCGAGTTATGGATATCACTCGTTCGCAACGCAGCGTGCGTGCTGAAGAGCCTGCTTCCCGTCGAGCACACGGTGATGCAGCCTTTCATGTCCTTTCCTTTTCTGGTTGGTGGCGGAGGAGAAGGAGGCATAGGAGCTGCACCTTTCGATAGGTTCACGGGCCTCGAGGGAGTGATAGGCCTGCTCCAGCTGGCGGGAGCTTGCTTCAACATCTGGAAGGGCATCAAGGTGTTGTTGTTGTCGCTGTTGTTGTAATTGGGCCATGACAGACGAAGTAGTTCGAGTACACATAGCAGTAGCAGTACGAGACTACACAAGTACGTATATTTGCCGACTTGTACATTGATAGCTTTTGAATATACTTGCACCAACGACGACGCACGACGAACCTTACTCTTTTCTCGGCTGTGTAACGCGCCGGTAGACCTATGTAACAGGTACGACAGAGTACGACGAGTACAGCAGTAGGTTAGCGGGTACCTGCAGTTAGTATGCACGTACGCGTGCATGCACATATCATACCAGGTACATCTACAGCTGTAGTAGTAGTAACACTCTCCTTGTGTGCTACGTCTCGTGCTGTTTTTTTTTGCAGTCTTCGACGCACGGTACCATATCTACGTGGCATCTAAACAGCCCAAGCGCGAACCCAGCTCCTACGCTCGGTTGGATGCCATCTAAGCATTTCATCCGCTCTTGAACCTCAAACCTCAAAACACCCCGAGGGTGCGCAGGGCAGGGCCCGGAGGAGTTTCGATATTGATCGAGAAAATATTCCGAATAATTAACCAGGTGCCTGGTCGTATGGTGTTGGGTATTGGGTTTCTTGCGCAACTCGCAACTCGCCATCTCGATACACATATAATATCGTGCGGCTTGTGTTACATCTCTACTACCGCCGCCCGTATAAGCGTGGCACCTCTGAGCGCGGACAAGAGAGAGAGAGAGAGAGAGAGAGCACTGCTGCTGCGCTCGCCTCGCATGCATATTGAGGTAACATCTAAAGCAGCATCAGATCTCCGTCGGTGCGCCCTTCCGTCGAGACATGAGAACAACCATGGATATTCCGAAGTTACAACGACATTTTTATATTCGCTCGTTGTTGTTGTTGTTGTTGTTGTCTTCACATTAAACTCGTTTCAGTTGCTAATCCCTATTCGTAGTCTGATCTAGCAAGATCAAAGCCCGTGGTCACAAAAGTGCTACTGTAGAGCCATCAGAGAATCCTAAAGAACACGCACACTTAGCAGGGAAAGGATACACAAGTCCGAAGAGGTACACCTACAATCCCTACAGCATGTTATGCGTGTCCAAAACTGAACTACACGCCCGTAATCTCCATTCGACTACAACAGCATCGCCCCCCCCCCCCCTCCCACTCTTTACCAATGAATTTGCCGACTACAGCGTAACTAGTGTCTGAAGTGCTGTCTGTACAAAAACACACGGTAGGCGTGGGAACAAGATGGAGCACGCAGCTGCTGTCTGAAGTGCTGCCAGAATGACAGTCCGCGGGCACACAGTGAAAAAGAACAGCCAACCAAAGCCATCACGTCAATTGACAATTACCCGAATCTATCCTGAACGTCTGTGTTAGGCACAGCATTATAAACATCGACACTGATTAGGAATCGTTCCACATTGAAGGGGTCTTCCACGATCAGGCACACAATTAAGGCACCCGGGGTGTCCGCGCCATCTCTGCCGCGTCTCTCTACAGAACCAGTGACGTCATCAACACAGACCCAATATCAACATTCAGGGAAAAAAACGAAGTAGTTGTCAACAAAAAAACAATGTTTGTCCGTGCGCCACGGATCGATGTTGCCTCCGGCGAGCTGCTCCGGTGCCGCTCTGGCGCGCTGCTCCGGTGCCGCTCTGGCCAGTCCTAGCACGACCACACTCGACCCGCTCCGTCCGTTCACGCTCTCGTTTCTGTCCTTCCCAGTCGGTTCCTCGCTTTCTCCCTTGTTGCACTCAGGGTGCTTGGTCTGGAAGAGCAAAATTCTCGCGCCGAAGGGGTCAACCAGCCCAGTCTTCAGCTCGTCGCCACACGCTCCCTCCTCCTTTGATGGCGAAGCCAGGTTACTGAGACAGTAAAGCTCCCTCTAGCAAACACACCTAGGGCCGTGTACGTAGTGTCCGTTCACCTTCCTGATGGCGTCTGCCTCCGCGCACAAAAGTAAGATGGACATTGCTGTCTATACCGACGGCCAGAAAGGCCCATGCATCTGATTTTTGTGACGCACCAGTGCGGACCCAACTCCACCGCTGCGCACGCTTCGCGGCGGGTGCGCAGCAGCAAGAAGGTATCGGTCCGCTTGAGGGTGAGTCTAGCCTTGCTCGCTAGAAAGACCCCCCCCCTCGCTATGGGCCATGCCAAAGCAAAAGCCTTGCCGAGGCAGCGGGGGGAAGAAGGGAAGTTGGGATAGTGGCGGTGAATTAATGGGTAAGATTGTGTTTTCACTTATGATATTCATATCATATGTACAACAGCAGTACGTAGTATTTCTTGTTTCGCTCTATGCAGCATCGAAGCGAAGACGGATTTGCCGATCTCGCGTACTCATTAGATTCGCCCGTTTCACGCAAACTTTCTTAGATGTGCCCGGACAGCCAATAGAGCATTCCCAAGCACAACGACCAGCTGGCACACCAACCAACCATGCATGCCTCTGGTTAGGGTTAGGGTTAGGGTTCAAGGGTTAGGTTTATTAATAGAGTTCCGGGTCCGGGGTAGTGGCCACCGTTGGCCGAAGCCGATAATAATATAAATGTCGGGGAAAAAAAAGGGAAAAAAATGCCTTACAGTTTCGTGACAAAACCCTACCTCATTAGAACAGCATAATTTTTTTCAGGCACGTCTGAGAGAAAGTCCGCCAGGTAGACCGGTCGCCCGACGGCAGTGCGAGTACCACACGGTATAAATATATACACGGTACGAACACATGAACGTTATACTTCGTACAATACGACGTGTATCCTTCGGCGTAGCGAAAGTCAAGCGCAACGAATTCATCTCTCTTTCAGCCTAGATCGCCACCAGCTCACGATACAACACCGACCGGTGCAACAGCACACCACCACCACCACCACACGGCAAGAGGAACAATATCCACGACCGCGGGTGGGAAGACGGACGTTTTAAATGTTTTTGATCATAATTTTCGGCGTGGCCCGAGTCGGGAAGTTCCTCCTATTTCTTAAGCTTGATCACCACACGAAGACCCACACAGCTTTCCAGAAGAAAATGCAGAGAAACGGAGATGCTTTTGGTGACTACTATTAATACGGGAGTACGAGTGTTACGGGGGGGGCATTTTGTTGCATTAGTTAATCAAAACCCATGGTGATCCCAAAAACCATGTACGTATATATATATATCCCCCTATATTTTTACACAATATTTGGTTCTGCTTTGTACACAGCTATTACGGGGAACCATAGTAAATACCGGTAGTACCAGATATTGTTGGTATAAAATGGTACATATAAATATATACCGTACCAGGTATGTTTTTGTCTGTACAGTAGTAGGTCCTGTTTACTATTAATATGGTCCCCCGTAATGGCGAAAAGTGGTCCCGCGCACACGCGGCGCGGCAGGCAATAACACAGCAGCAGCGCACAGCACACGAAGAAACACAAGAATACTATATACATACGTATATACAACACACATAGCAACACAACAAAAGCCATAGCGAAAGCTACGTACGTATATAGGGTCGGGTAGAAATCGCGTTTTTTCGCGTTTTTTGTTTTTTGCTACCGGGGACAGGGGACCCCTCTACTACGGTATGTTGCACCACACCAGCCAGGAGATGACTCTCATGTATGCTCTAACGTACAGGCAGGCAGTATGTGCTCTCTTTAGTTGCAGGTCTTTCTAGGTGCTGCCGGTCTCTCGAACGGGTGCTTGAGCACCACAAAAAACGTTGATCGTCTTGATGTATAACACGCATGATAAAACTTTTGTGAAAAAAAATAATCCCTATGATACCACCACATACCAAAGTACCTGTACGACCTGTTTTTTTCTGTTTTTTTTTTTTTTTTGCCTTTCCGGCCGCCGCTGACCTCTGATTTCAGCTTGGCGCTCCTCTCACATACCACAAAAGGATAAATGGCCTCCCTCTGTTGCGCGGAGCCCTACTTACGTATGTATTTACAACGGGTTCGGACGGAAGTTTCCAATAATTTTATTTTGAATCGATTTCGCCTCGATTTTTGGTGCCTTGACTTTGGCCGATCAGTCGCTCCTCGCTTTTACCCCTTCGCCCTGCGGGTGCAATCTCTATATACAGAATCCAGGGTCAGCTTGGGGGGGGGAGGGCTTGACCACTTATTCGAGGGGGGGGGAGGGGTTGACCCCTTATTCGACACTATGGTTGGCAGGGTCGCTGCTACTGTGCTGTGTACCCCAGCCCAAAACCCAATCAACCAATGGGGACTATGAATCGGAGGGAGAGAGAAAAGAACGACGATTCATTGACATTATATTACGTTTTATGAATGCCTGCTCGTGAGCCTCCCGTGGGCATCCCGGGGGAAGTGCCGTACCACCAACCATCGATTGCGTTAGGGTTGGGTTAGGGGTGAGGGTTAAAGCTCCTAATAGGTCCTCACAGCAGTGCCTTGGTTGAAAATACTACTATACCGGGGGACCATAGTAAATAGGACCTAAGGTACAGACAAATACCTATATATTTACAAAATTTTACTAACAATATTTGGTCCTATTTACTATGGTCCTCCGTAATAATGTACTATTAATATCAATACTGTAGGTCACCCGAAAAGAAGGGCGAACACAAGAAATGGGATGGAGAAAAAAACAAGAACAAAAGCAATACGTACCCTCGGGTACGATTGCAACTAAACCCTTGGCCCCAACGCCACACCCATCCAACCATTGTTTGCGAGCGTCAGTCCGTTCGTCTCGTACACAGCAGTCATGCACGCCAACCATAGTGTCGAAAAATAACTGGTGGCGAACTCTGCTGCGAGGCAGTTTGGAGAGGGCTTAGGTCCGGGTGGGGATCAGGTCGGCTTGGGGACCAGGGCGCTGATATAAATGGGATCAGGTTACGAGCAATGTTTAAACAATTTGTTGTGTGTGAGTTTTACCGCCTGCCCCGCGCGGAAATGATCCTCGGCCAATTTGGAGCGAGTAGAACATTCTCAGAAATTTCCCCCTTCCAAACCCGTTGTAAAAGCTACCTCGTATCAGGACACATGCCTTCTCTCTTACATAGGAGAACCTACATGGTTTACTACAAAGAGGAGGGGATGGGACAAAAAAGTCCGACCCGTGGCCTTGGGCAACCACAACGCCTTATCTCTTAGGAGAACCTGCCTGGTATACTACAAGAAAGGAGGGGATGGGACGAAATTTTCCGACCCGGGGCCTTGAGTACCCACACGCATACTGAGTGCAGTACAGCCCGCCCAATGTTTGCCCTAGAGGTTGATTGACGATGCTAACAACAGCCGCACGCGTTTTCCCACGCCCTGTTCACCCCTGTTGCTGCTGCTGCTGCTGCTGCTGCTGCTGCTGCTGTTGTGGTTGCTGTTGTTACTGCTGCTGTTGTTGTTGCTGCTGCTGTTGCTGCTCATAAGGGATTCGGAGGGGGCGTCGTAATGGCGGCCTACATCGTCAGGTAAGAGAACCAAGAGACCTCCGCTCTCCCTCGAGAAAACAAATGCTGTATATTTATGCGTAGTAAGGATACCGTCCGGACCTCACTCTGACAGCTAGCACTAGTAGTAGTAGTAGTGTCGCAGCCGACGCGGCTCGGGTATGGAAAGAACCCTCCCGTATATAGTCTACCCGCACGGCAGTTATTATTGCTAACAAGAGCACCAGCAAGGAGTGTTTTCTGAGACGACAGTTGCACGTGTACATTTTTCTGTTGGTCGCTGGTACCGTATCTATAGCGAAACGCCTCCGAAGGATATTGTATTCCTTCGTTGGCGGTGCACGGTGCCGCGAAACGATCTGCCAGAAGTTCAGAAAGAGGAACGGCAGACGGTCGCTGCGCGCACTGTCGCACCATCCGCCCACCCNAAAGAGGAACGGCAGACGGTCGCTGCGCGCACTGTCGCACCATCCGCCCACCCACCCACCCACCCACCAACCCACCCACCCATCCACCCACCTACCCACGAACGGTCCCGAGCGTCCAAATGTCGCACTGCGTAGACATACACTAAATGGTTGGGTGTCTCCGCCCCACAAGCACGCAAGTGCTCGTAGCAAGGCCGACCGAAGTTGCTCCCCGCTTCACAAATGAGACCCTTAAGACCCTTTGGGATCGTCAGCATGCCATGCTACATGGCAAAACTGAAACTGCTTTTTCGGAATCGTTCGGAGGCATCGTCTCAATTTCATTTTTTTACCTTCCTGCCGTTGCAGTACATACAGCGGGAGGTACTGGTACACCACGTTGTAAGATGTATTGGGAGTTCATAGGTTTTGGCGCGGCTTTTGCGTGAAAAATAATATATATATATATATATTAATACTGAACTTAGTGTGGGACACACCCTGCCTCATACATAATATTAACTTCAGCCGGGGCCGAAATAAGGCATGCCTTAAGTATTAAGACATGCTTCGTTAAGGCGTGTCCTTATGTACTTCATATTATATCACTTTGGCCGATATTATAATAACCGTTTCTATTCTGGCATGAAAAGGAAACGTGCATTATATTTACGGCCAGAACGGTATGTAGTGTTGCTCGAATTTTGCATCATCGGGACGATACGTTCTCTCTAGTAAATCCCCCCTTTTTTCTTTTTTCAATTTTTCAATTTTCCTATATACCAGGTATGATCCTATTTTTCCTATTTTTCCTATTTTCCTAAATTCCTACATACCAGGTAGGATATTCGCCTGTGCTCCCTGTGTTTCCTTAATTTTTTCCTCTTGTTTTCCTTATTTTCCAATTTTCCACTATTTCTTATTTCCCTCTACGTACATGAGTGAAACCATAGACATACTTACTAATATCTCCCGCAGGGATCCCTCATCCCTCGCCTCTCAGAGCTCCCACTTCGAACACCGCCTCCTTTTATTACTTACTCCTCTCTTTGTTCCGGTATATACTTTAGTTGCGAGAGGGTTCTTCCTCTTTCAGTTTTGGGTTCGTGCGGGTGCCCAGAGAGTGCGGCAGCGCGGGCGAGCCCGGCACCATCGCCGCTATGGGAGGGCGCTGGCCAGTAGAGGGGGGGACGGAAGGAGCGCGGTCGCCTTTTTCGTGGCTAGGCGTGGCGTGTCCATCGAGACACGAGGGAAGCATGAAGGGTCTTTGTCTGCGTTGCTGCTTGCTGTATCAATCCAGTATGTCATAATTATAAAGGTCGTTTATCACTGTAAAAGAACATTCAAGCGGTGCTTATTTTTCGGAACACGCACCAATTTTTTTAATCAGAGAGTGACAGCAAGGCGGTTTGAACACCATCATGCTCGAGCGGGCGAACGAGGGCCACGGTGAGCACCGGGCTTCACGCGATGCGGGCCACGGGGCTCACTGGGGCAGAGAGGTAGTAAAGCTCGACCCGGGCCGAATCGATGGCGAGGTGATCGCGGGGTGGCTGGAAGCGTCGAGGGTGGCAGAACGCGACAGCAGTCGTTTTAACTTTTTTGTTTTTTGAGCGGCGCGATCACGATACGAGTACGAGTTCGTATGTCATTCGAAGTGCTACTGCTGTTACTGCTGTTGTTGCTTGCCGTTTTTGTTCGAGTACGAATACGAGTTCGAGTATAATACGAGTACGAGTACGAGTCGAGTACGATAACTAGTCGAGTACGAGTACGAGTCGAGTACGAGTCGAGTACGAGTCGAGTACGAGTACGAGTACGAGTACGTATGTATCATACGTCTTTCTCAGTTTTGTGGATTTTTTTGTTTTGCATTCTTCACAACTTGGCGACCGTGCTGGTGTTGTGCGTTTTCTCTTTCATACAATAAAGTATACCAGGTATACTCGTACAAAGTACGAAGTACTTCGTACTCGTAATATTAATAGTGTTGTTGTACTACCACACATACTCACGAAACATGCACAACTCACACACCCACAGCAGACAGCGCAGCGCCGTGCCGTGAGCCGTGTTGCTGTGCTTTCTCTTTCGAACGTACAGCTTTGTCGTCCTGGAGCATGGAGCTATTGTGCACCCCGAGCATGTTTTGCATGCATGTCAAGTCCGCCGTTTCTTTGCTGCACCATGAACCTCTTGGCATTTTCAAGTCGCGGTGCCTGCACTACATCATGGGGGCCTCTTCTGTACCCCTTTCCTTGCGCGAGCGTAGCGGGCGGCGTCAGCCGCCCGCGAAGCGGAGCCCTTGTATTTCCTACGTACTGCTTGCTGATTCTTCTGCTATGTATGCCTCCCTCGGCCAAAAAACAAAAAAGGTGGCGAAACGCGCTGGCGGATTTTGACATGACCGCCGAGGCTAAGGCGAGAGAGGTCGACATGCTCTCCAGCGTGCTCGCCCGGCTGGACGCGACCAACAACCGAAGGATCATCGCCGGCATCTGCCAGCTGGTCATAGGCGCCGGGTGAGTTGACAAGACTGCCTTTTAGACTGGAAGCGGGAGGGGGGGGGGGGGGGGGGGGGGGGGGGGGGGGGGGGGGGGGGGGGGAAGGCGTACTCATTTGTTGTTCGCCTTAGTCATTTGATCATTGACCAGAGGAAAGAGGAGGGGGGTGTACTTCATATTCATGCATGGCTATAGTCGTATGACCGTAGACCCTCGCATCCCTACAATGCCGGGACGGAGGGGGGGGGGGGGTACTCGATATTGACGTATGGCCGTAGTCGTATGACCATATATGGACCCTCGCATCCCTTTATATACATACAATGCCGGGATGGAACACGTTGGGTTTTCACCGACCGGGCAGATATTTGCTTGCACCAAGCGCGAAGCGAAGCGTGAGGTGTTTGGCGAGTCGCGACAGGGACGGGGGGGTGGGGTGTACTCATTTTATGCATTGCCGTAGTATATATGACCATACACCAGCGACTGTTTGCTCCAGTCGCTGTCGCGTGTCCTTTCGTGCACACAATATTTCGATCAAAATGAGAACGGCTGTGCCACATTTCCTTCTGTGCAAGCGCTGGCCGTATTGACGAATCCTGAATTTATGAGATCATCGGCGGCAGGAGCATTCAACACCCCCAAAACACTTCCTGGCGTATTGGTCGGTGAAACCATTTCGTCTTATGTTTATTTTTTCTTACATTCGCTCCGATGTTTGCTGACGCGCTTCCCCCCCCCCTCCATCTCCACCCCCTCCTCTCCCCCCCCCGCCCCCCCCTCCCTTCCCTCCTGCCCCCCC
>MEHQ01000930.1:100897-113348 GCA_008828725.1 Saccharina japonica | reverse complement strand
GGGGGGGGAGGGGGGTCGCAGTAACAACTCCGCAGACGAAAATACTGTCGTTTTACAAACAAAAAACGGCTCCTCTTCTACCTGGTACGAACTTGTGAACGGAGCGCAGCTCGCGTAAGACACGCTACATACGTGACAAAACCTAAACCCGAGGGTGTGAAATAAATCCGGTCCTACGACCGGTCCCAGAGGTAACGAAAAAAAAAGCAGCACGCTTTTCGTGGAAACCCTGTGGGTCCCGTGCTATACTAATCTAGACGACTAAACCTATGTACCGGACTGATACTCTTCCAAAACCAAATTATCCATAAATATTTTAAAGCTACGAGTACCACTTCCACTTCCTTGCATAGGTTTTCATCCGTCACGTTTCTTCCCGGTGTCGTCGCGGGAAAGGCCATCCAAGGAATGCTTGTTGCTTGTGTGGTGGTATGACATTAAAACGGCGGTTGGTAGGGAAATGCTGCCTGCACACGGTCTGCACCGCGGTATGTTCCGGTCGAAACACTCGGCTCGCACTGCTGTTGTATTTCACGACACGCCGCCGCCTCAAAGCTCTGGAGAAGAAGGCTTTTCACACCGACGCGTCTCTTGGCGCGCACTTCCTGTCGTTACGGCCTTGCTCGTACCCCTCGATAGTGTTTTCGTGGTGAGGAGGCCGCGCGCGAGTTGCCCCGCATCCCGTATAGTTGTCCCCGGGCTCGGCATCGACGGCGTCATGACCTTGACGGCATCGTGCCCATGACGGTGCCGCGACCTTGACGGCGCCGTGATGTTGACAGTGTCGCGATATTGAAGGCGCAGTGACCTTGACGGCATCGTGATCTTGGCGGTGTCACGACCTTGACGGTATCGTTAGCTTGACGGCATCATCATCTTGACGGTGTCGTGACCTTGACGGTGTCATGACCTTGACGGGTACGGTGTCGTGACCTTGACGGTATCGTGACCTTGACGGTGTCATGAACTTGACGGGGTCGTGACCTTGACGGTGTCATGACCTTGACGGGGTCGTGACCTTGACGGTGTCATGACCTTGACGGTTTCGTGACCTTGATGGTGTCATGAACTTGACGGGGACGGTGCCATGACCTTGACGGTATCGTGACCTTGCCGGTGTCATGAACTTGACGGGGTCGTGATCTTGACGGTGTCATGACCTTGACGGGGTCGTGACCTTGACGGTGTCATGAACTTGACGGGGTCGTGACCTTGACGGATACGTGACCTTGACGGGGTCGTGACCTTGGCGGAGTCGTGACCTTGACGGTGTCGTGACCTTGACGGCGGCTTGGCCGTGGTGTGATGGTGTGCGGTAAGCGTGCGCAGTCAGGGTCCAGGGTCGCGGTGGGGATGTACGTATGGGTACACTAAGGTAGCACCTTTTAAGGGACCTCGCGATAAGGGCAAACGTTATATACGGGACCTCGAATTCCTGCGCATCGTTGTTGCCCAATATGGGCTTTGTTTACTTTATAAAGGGACCAGTACCAACTCTGATAAAAGGGACGTTGGTATACAAGGGACCTCCAATCTCGAACGAACGCAGTAGGGTGCCTTACAAAGGGGCCACCTATACGTAGTGTATCACTTTTTGGTTCGGTTCGGTTCGGAGATGTTGGGAGGGCGTGAAAAGCGTTGGTAGGATAAAACGCTTTTTATTGTATGAGTATACCTGGTATATAAGTACTAGTAGGAGATGAATCCCTTTTTCTTTTTTCTTTTGGTTTGGCTTGCTTTCCCCCCCCCTTTTTTTTGGTTTGGCATGGTTTTGGTTGATCGTTTTCAAACGTCGGACGGATCATGATCTGTCTACAGATAGATCATTTAGATCATCTGCAGATAGATCATCTAGATCCTTACCTGCCGTTATGAGGTGTTGTGCAGGACCTGTATAGTCGACAAATCCAACTCATGAAACATGTTTGTGCTACGAGCTACGAGTAGATCATGCAGCAGCAGCAGCAGCAGCAATTCCCCTGGGTGACATGAAAGTTATAGATCCGGTCACACACAAAAAAAACCCAGCCTCTCCGACTCTCCGAGCATTTCGACGATATATTTTCAACTCCATTCGTGTACGGACATTTTTACAGGATATGTATACACCGTGATTTACACCCCGAAACGTCCTGTTTTGTTTTTGCTTGAAACACGTATATACGACCTGGTAGGAGTTAACCTATACAGAACTGAAAACAAATGTCCCACACTAATTCCAAGTACTTTGTCCCCAAATTCGCGGGACCAGTTCTTAAGGGGGTTAATTTGTTGCTGAAATGATGGTCAGCTCCTCTCGTCCGACCTTCCAACCCCATAAAGCAAAACGGTATACTGGGGGATGCAGCAAAGCCAATACCGTTAATTGGCGCTGCATCACAGTCTGACATTTTACAATTTCACTGATTTACTGACCCTGCGGTCTAGCGGTCACAAAATAGAGAGAACAAAAAAAAAAATACAAGCATGGACCCCAGGTGCCGTTACCGCCCCCCACCCCCCTCCCCCCACACGATCATGTGCTGCGCTATATAGCCTTTCCGAGCTTGGAACTGTAATTCCATGAGAAATCACGAAATATCTAGCCCAGTAACCGCTGGCCAGCTACAAAAGCAGCAGTCCTGTCTGTTCGCGTGTTCTACCAGTCTGCCAGCACTGTTCCGTGCTGTACCCACTTGGTATTCCAACTCACACGATCAACCACGCAGTGCCTCGTTGCTGTTCTTTTAGTCATGAATATGAACCAAACGCCTAATTCTCTCTAGAACAACAAACAACACATTATTCTTGGAACGGTTCCCGATCTCTAATAATCTACTGTTACATAGTGCTATCGCCGTCGTACATCGCCTTGAGGCGGCGTCGCCAGCGTAACTCCAGCAAGCGACAATCCCTCCGCGACATCTTCGGTGTTTGGCCTCTCGTCGGCAGTACGTGCTGTCGTCTTCCGCCGTGGCTGCCCGCCCGGTGCGTCCGCCCCCGGCAGCGGTATCCCTGCGCCCGCGCCCGCGCTCGCTCTTCCTCCTTGTTTCTGCCCCTCCTCTACCTTCTTATCGTTAACCGTACCGGCAGCCGCTCCCTGCGTTACGACAGTCTCTCCGTTCCCCACCGGGCTACCGCTACCGCTACCGCTACCGCCACCACCACCATCACCACCACCACCACCACCACCACCACCACCACCACCGCCGCCGTCACCACCACCACCAACACTGCCGGCGGCGGCGGCGGTGACAGCGGTGGCGGCGGTAGTGGCGTTGGTCTTCCGCAGCTTACACACGAGCACCTCCGAGTTCTCGTGGTCGTAGGCCTTGTCCATGTGTCTCCTGGGGGCTAGCCGCACGGCGAAGTCCTCGGACAGCCGCGTCCTGAACTTCGCGTAGGTGACCTCCTCTCGCTTCTCGCTCGCCACCAGCAGAGTCGTGCCCCTGCCGGAGACCTGCGCCATGGACCACACCAGGGACTCCACCAGGCGCTCCACGTAGACGCAGTCGCAGGCGACGACGTAGTCGTAGGGAGGGGTCAGGCCGTCCAGCGGCTTGCCCCAGCAGTATTCGAGCACCTATGTTGTGTGTTTTTGGGCGTTTTTGGGCGATTTGGGGGTGCGGCAACACAAAACGTTCACGGTAAGAACAACAAAAAAACGTATAATATTAAAAAAAACAAAACTACCGTAGGACAAAAACGCAAAGAATACACGAATGTATAAAATAAAAAATAAAATAAAAAAACTGCTACGTATATAGACAGGAAGCATGATTCAGTACAGGATGCAAGAGAAAAAAGCAAGACAAAGGCGCAAGACAAAAAAACGCGAGAGACAAAAAAAAAAACGCAAGAAAAAAAAACGCGCAAAGTGCTTGGCTCTCTCTCCCTTTCTCTCTCTCTCTGAGGACTTAATAGCAACTTCGTCTCCTCGCCCATTCCCCTCTGCCCTAGCGCCAATATTCTGGCTGGCTTATCCCCACCTTTGCTTTCGGGACGGCAGCAGCAGCAGCGGCGGCTTTCTTGCCGTTATTTCCGCCCGAGTCTGTCGTTTCCGCCGCCTGGCCGCCTAGGTTCATGGTCACGTTTCTTTGTAGCAGAGGGACCACCTCGATCTGTTTGCACCGGCGAAATCGGATGACAGCAACCCAGCACCACGAAAAGCATCGCAGGTTCACAGAAAAAGAAAATAAAAGAGCGGGATGAGGATCTCATAATATACACGATCATGCTGCTGTAGCATCTCAAACCCAGCAGGACTAGGGATCTTATCTCACAGCATCTAAAAATAATATAGTGGGGTTAGGATATCACAGCCATAGCAGCAGCAGCAGCAGCAGCAGCCCCGCACCGCTCCGCACCCCAGCGGCTCTAAAGCTCCAACAGAAAAATTGACCGCTATAGATATAAGGCCGAACTCACAGGTTGAACGAAACGTAACAACAACATACGTATGTAGCCGTTACATGGAGGGAGGGGGGGTGTACTTCATTTTCATGCATGGCCGGGGGGTGGTGGGTGTACTCATTAGCCGCATGTCATGCGTGGCCGTAGTCGTATGACCATAGCAGACCCTCGCATCCCTACAACGCCGGGATGGAGCGCGTCGGATTTTTCCCTACCAGGCAGGCATTGCTTGCAACCAAGCGCGAAGCGCCGTGAGGTGGTGTCGGGCGAGTCACATGAAGTGTGAGGGTATTACCTGCTGAGCTATATAGGGGTAAAATATCGATCGATTACCCAGCCCAGGGTAACCTTTACAGCGTTCCCCCCCCCCTCTGGGATAGGATTAGCAAAAGTTTTCTGTCTAATATATGGAAACAACGTAATGAGCGCCCAGACGATGGAGGCGTCTCTATTAGGAGTAGGAACGGTGCTCCGTCTCGAAAGGGATGCGTGGTCAATAGTCAAATGACTAAGGCAAGCAACAAATGAGCACGCCCCCCCCCCTCCCCTCTGAACGGCGGGATCTTCGGCAAGTAACGGTACCGTATACGGCCGTACGTGGACCTACAATACCCGCTTCGTTTCAAACACCCGGGGAACCAGGGAGACACATGTGTTTTGAGGGACGCACGCGCAGGCGTTTCTCTGTAAATGAAACGTCCGAAGTGAGCTTTGAACCCCTGTGTCCTGTCGACGACGCCAAATGTGAAGGTCGTTAACCTACTGAGCTATACAGGGGTAAAATATCGATCGAGTACGCAGCCCAGGCTGCACCCTGCTAAGAACCGCTTGTGAGACGGATTTTCTTGCATATGGGTGTGACAGCGTCGAACTAATTGAGGGCAGGGGGGCGGGGGGGCGGGGGGAGAGTGTACTCATTTGTTGCTTTTGCCTTAGTGAAGAGACCATTGACCACGCCTCCCTTTCAAGACGGAGAAATTGAGCGAGGGGGGGGGCAGTGCAACCAGCCCCGAAGTATCTCTCACCAGGTCTGTGAAGGTCACATGGGCGCCCTGCAAGGCGAAGTACATCCCCGCCAGCCCGCAGCCGGCGCCGAGCTCCAGCACCCGCTTGCCCTCCAGCTTCCTCCTAGAGTAGAGCTGCGGGTTGCGCTCCATGTACCGCACCAGGATCACGCTCGCGTCCCAGATGGTAGTGCCGAGGTTGTCCGACGTTGGGTCCTTGGCGAGCGCAGAAAACACACAAACACACAACAAGACTAAGACGAACAGTAATACGTGTACGTTTCATAAGTACGTACTTGACAATTACGGGGGGCCACAGTAGTCAGAACTAACGATGGACCCGAAAACCATGTCATCCCCCTACGTTTACTCACCATTTTTTTGTTCTGATTATCATTAGTATGTGCGTGCTCTTTCTTTAATCTACCCGTCGACATCCAGCACACACGTGCCGGTTCTTCATCCTAGAGAGATACCTGGTACAAGTTATGTGGTCACAAAACCACGGCGCAGAGATATATACTAAATTGTAATGCAGTACGCAGAGCAGCCGATGATGCAATGCCATGTACGACAGGCACGACCTACCCATGCTAGCAATCCAGATGCGTTGAAAGAGAGCAAGAAACGGAAGAAAAGAAAAATATAAATATAGAAATAAAAAGAGAAATAAAAATAAAAAGCAAAAGCGAAAAAAAGAAGGAAAAAAAATGTGTCGTGCCCCCCCCCCCCCGGAGATGTGACAGGCAATATAAAACCAAAGAAAAAAACAAAGTATAAAATCCAACGTAAACAGTAAACAGATGCGTCCCCCCCCTGCAATACGGAGTAGCAGTGTTGTAGCACATGATCAAGCTTCGACAAAAATGGTCGATGTCATACGATACTCGTACTCCACACTTAAAATACTCGTTTCGTTAACAATCGGCGGTTCGGGTTGTATGATAGGGGTTTTAGGGGTAGTGTTTCAAGGCTTGTATAGTTTGGGTCGAAGGCGATTCCATGAGTCCACTGGGCTACTGGTAAACGGTTACAACACTCTCCCCCCCCTACGTATATAGAACCATAGATGTCGGGAGACAGGACTTTCAACCCTTGACAGACAGCAGATTTGCCTTGACATGCCGTGACTGACACCAAACTACTAGGTTGTAGTGTGGAACACTTCGGCCCTACACCCTTGACAGCGCACGTTTTGCCTTGCTTGACATGTCTCCCGACATCTTTGCCGTAGAACGGACCGGATATCGTTAAGGCATTAGTCCGCTGGGCTACTATAGGGTAAGGCGCCTGCGAGGCAGTTACATAGTGCTCCCAATGCTGTCTCAGGAAGTGGCCACACCAGAAATTAAATTAACTCATTGAAGCTGTCGTCTATATGCAAGTCCGCCTCAGAGGCGGTTTCTTAGCAGGATGCAGCTCACCCTCCATGCGACCTGCCCAATACCTCACGGCGCTTCGCGCTTGGTGCAAGCAATGTCTGCCTGGTTGGTGAATACCCAACGTGCTCCGTCCCGGCATTGTAGGGATGCGAGGGTCTTATGGTCATACGACTACGGCCATGCATGAAAATGAAGTACCCCAGTCCCCCCCCCCCCCCCCCTGCAGAACAGAGAGGGGTCTTTGGTCTTCGTATGGGGCCGTACGTGCCTAGTCCGAAGTTCTCACTGACAAAAATCTAATACGAGGGAACATAGAAATCAGGACCAAATATGCTCGGTAATCATACTGGAATATACTCGTATACATTTTTGTGTATGTGATTGGTCCTGATTACTATGGCCTCCCGTAAGATAAGTCTGGTGACAGGACAGGCTCCAATGATTCTGGAGTGGAAAATACGAAAATACCTCACTACGATATAAGGGAGCCAAACGGATTCAAGACTCTGTCGGTCCGAGAGGTGTGCATAGGACGTGGAATAGACCGCAACGAATTTGGGAGCCTGCAGGCACGAACGCAACGTGTGAGATGCGCACCATGAAGCAACGCAACGCATAACGCAACGCATAACGCAACGCAAACATTTGTATCGTACCACATAGCAGCACATAGCGTAAATTATGAAATATGGAATTTTAATTTGAGTTCGCCTTGGTTCGCCTTGGGCTTTTGTTCTCAAAACAGCGGTAACCGAGCTCTACGTAGACGTCGGCAGCTCATGGTAGATGCTACTACTACAGTACGCGTAGTACCGTAACCTATTACACGAGCTACGAGCATGCGAGCTGCAGACATGATAGCATACTGCTGGTACGTTGCTGCTGCTGTCGCTGCCGCCTGTGTCTGCTGCTGCTGCTGCTGCTGCTGCTGTCTGCTGGTAGTCAATAGGCGGCGGGATTGTTCGTTGCCATGGTTCCAATGATTCGAAACCTGACAGTCCCGCCAAGCCTGAGGCCTCGCAAGCTGCTGCTACGGACGGACTACCGCCGTGTAGAGCACGCACAACAACCGAGGTATACACAAGCGGCGAAGTGCAAAAATGCAGCAAGCAGAGCGTGCGGCCTGTATTTGCTTTCTCCTGCCCCCCCCTCACAACGCGGAGCGTCGCATTATGGGTGGATGTCAGAAAAAAAATGACCGCTCTTTCTTACGTACAGCAGCAGCAGCAGCAGCAGTAAAAACGCTGCGTCGCGGTTTATGGCACCTGCGCGATGTTGAGCTGGTGGCCGCAAACCTCGATGGGAACGACGTGAGAGTGGTGGGTATTCCATCGCTGAAATTCTCCCATCTTTATTGCAGTCGCGTGTAGATGCAGCTCTCTTGCTCCCTGCACACTCGGCTGCCGGTTGTCTGGCTCTGCTCTGTATGGAAATGAAAAAAATTGAACTGAATAACGGCAGGGTGCGTCCCCGGTCCCCGGGTGTTCTATCGGGAAAGGCGGATGAAAACTAGAATAGACGCGGGAACTACTATTATACTACTGCTGCTGTCTGCGTTTTGTGCAACATGCATGATGCACGCATCATACATATAATGCGAACAGCGTACGGTGGTAGTCGTAGACATCCCTGATACTGAGCTATTCTGTAGATGATCCCATGCCTGCTTCAAGTCATTGAGCTTCTTCGTCAATCGTGACCCCCCCCCCCCCCTCGACGCTTGCTGTTGTTGTTTTTTTTTTTCAACAACCGCACCGGGGTTACAAGAACCAACAACGTAATCATGTCTCAACGACGACGAGTAGATACACAGATAGGTGCCCCCCCCCCCTCCCTTTTGTACAATGTGGGCGTAAAACAATCCTTGTGAAGGCGTCGAACACTGTACGTAGCAAACCCCACTCAAGGTGTCGACTATCTTTCGATTCGGTTCGCCGAGCTAATAATGGTGTGCTGCATTCTTCAATGTCCCCGCAACAAGGATTATTTTAGGACTGCCTCCATTGTCAAGGGGTGGTGGGGTGTACTCATGTCGTGGACGGCCGTAGTCGTATAACCATAGCCCCTGGGGGGGGGTGTACTCATGTCGTGCACGGCCGTAGTCATACGACCATAGACCCTCGCATCCCTACAATGCCGGGACGGAGCACGTTGGGTTTTCACCAACCAGGCAGACATTGCTTGCACCAAGCGCGAAGCGCCGTGAGGTATTGGGCGAGTCGCATGGAGGGTGAGCTGCATCCTGCTAAGAACCGCCTCTGAGGCGGACTTGCATATGGACGACAGCTTCAATGAGTTAATTTAATTTCTGGTGTGGCCACTTCCGGAGACAGCAATGGCTTTTACTATGTAACTGCCTCGCGGATGCCTTACCATATTAACACTATGTGATACGACCATTCCCCTTGTGCGGAGCAAAGGTTCTCCACCCCGCACAAATGATCTACTCGACCGCCAGCTTTGGTGACCGCCAAAAAACAAGAACAAAAACAAACGGCACCCTGGTTGTCTAGCTCACGCAGCGAGTGGCGTGTTTTACAGCGTCGTTGCCAACCGACGCCAACCCAACCTATAAATATACCAAATATTTCGGGGGGGGGTAGTAAATGGGGTAGACTGCTATACAAAAAAATACTACGTATATGCCGTCCACAGAAGAAGCCGCTCTCGTTAAAGCCACCGCGAGCACCAAGCGTCGGGCGTGCGCTATGAATATACATCATTGTTGCTGCTGATGTCACACAACTGTAGCGTAGGAGGTACCAGGTAGCTCATTGCAACCACAGTCATTTAATATAGTGTGGTTTGACGACGCGGGGTATAGCGTGGTGACTCGATACAAGGGCAAGCAAGCACCGTGTACTTCTCTCCGTCTGTCTTGGTCTATTTTCTCCGCGATCGGCACGATAATAAACTCAAAAAAATAACCACAACCAACCGTGAAAAAAAAATCGGCGCAGGCGATTGCGTGCGCGCCCGACTTTCTCACTAAAAAAAGAACCCGCCACGGCTGGCTGCAGCAGTCCCACTTCCACGCTCGCTCGCGAATGAGAGCGTGTGAGACTCACAAAGCCTGAAGGGACCAATGCTGAATATATTGGTGACGACTTTAGTTGTGGCGGTGGCTGGTGGCGGAGGAATTGTCGACGCGCGCGATCTTCCTCAACAGGCAACATGCATGAACAAAACGACGCACCGGAAAGGAACAAGCAGCGTAATCATATACGTAGAATCTCGACCGTCTTTAGATTGCGCTTTACCTGACACGATCGGGGAGTTGTTATACAGTGGGTACCCCGACTTAAAAGAGGGTACCCGATATAAGAGAATACTCGTAGTACAGTTAAGAGAGGCCAAATCGGCTGGACCCGCCTACACTAAACCTATACGTATAGCTCCCACTGTGGATAAGAGAGAAGGCTAGTTAAGAGGGGTGCATTCGGCCTGTACCACACCTAGAGTCTCTTAAATAGGGGTACCCACTGTATAGACGTAAAACGCTTCTCTTTTAACCCATTCCGAACTGAAAAAAATATCCCACACTAATTTCAAGTAGTGTGTCCCCAAAGATGTGGGACCAGTTCTTAAGGGGTTAAGTGCAATACATCGGATTGCTACCATTGCGGGTTGTTCCATGCATCCCCGTCGCCCCCCCGCGCGAAAAACCGGCAAAAATACTGCCAAAACACTACCCCCCACACACTCATTCCAAGTAGTCTGTCGCCAAAAAAAGCGTGGGTGCCGTTACAAAAGTTCAAGGGGCTGAAGACTCTCCCCATCGACCACCGTCCACTACCTACCGCTGCCGGCGCCGCCGCCACTGCACCTCGATAATCTCATAAACAGCCCCGCCTGCTGTTCCCGCACGGTGTACTCACTCCCCCCTCCCACCCCCTACCCGCCACCCCTTCCGAAAAGCAGGGTATTTTCGTTCACTTGCACTAGGCTAGGAAAGGCAACAAACGCTAAACTACTAGTACTACTGCTGTAGCGCAAGGATAACCGTTATCACCACCCCCGTTAGACCGGGCAAGGCAAGTTCGGTCCATCGTGCCGTCTTTTCATCGCCAACACTGCCACAACCGCCACCACCACCACCACCACCACCACCACCACCACCATCACCACCTCAGGCGAGACCGGGACAGGCGCCGACACCACCCCACCTCCATGCGCGTCAGCGCGGCGAGTAATCAGCGCACGGTCGGATGTAAAGTGAAGCAAGCACAAGCGACAAGCTCATAAGCACCACGCACAAGCGACAAAGCACGTCCAAAAGAAGAGGAAGAAAACAAAAAGAAGCAAAAAACAAAAACTGAGCCAACGCCAAAAACAAAAACGCTGTCTAACTTAGCAACACAGCGCTCAAACCTCCGCATCACCCCCCCCCCCCCCCCCCCCCCCCCGCTAAACGAAACGCCTGAAGAAAAAACATCCGCACATCAGTAGTGTAACGCACAGCGACATGTAAAAAGAAAGTCCATCGTAACACGAAGGCGAATAAGACACGCATCCAGTGGCGAGAAACCCCTCCTTCTCTTCCCGGCAATTAACCTCCACGTTATCACCAACCGGAAAACAGCACTGCTGTACCGCTACCGCTACCGCTACCGCTACGTACGTACGTACTCAATACCAGGTTATATATCTTACGCCGTTACCCTGACAAACAAACCCCTCTCCCCCCTCCTGCTTGGAACGTTTTTTTTGTTTCGCTTTGTAATCCACCCCTCCCAGACCCCCCCCCCCCCCCCCCTTAACGCCGCCTCTTCTTAGACGCCTTGGGGGCGGGCTGGTCCCCGTCCCAGTCCCTCTTGTTGGTGTCGTCGCGCTTGGCTTGCTTCTCGAGCTCGTCCCAGGACATGCCTTCCTCCTCCAGATCGTCATCTCCCTGAAACAGTACACCAGGGAGGGAGGGAGGGAGGGAGGGAGGGAGGGAGAAATAGAGAGATTCACAAAGCGGAGAGAGAGGGAGATATATGGTGAAAGTGGGAGAAAGCGAAACAGATAGAGACAAGGCGGGGAGGAAAGAGAGAGGGGAATGGGGAAAGGGGAAGAGGCAGAGAGGGAGATACAGAAGAAAAGAAACAACGTCAAAACACGAAATAGCGAGGGGAAAAAATACGATGAAAAAAAAATGAGCGCGCGCGCCACGAAAACAATTGCCAGAAACTCCGCCCTACTGTATTATACGAATGAGCCCTCTTTATATTTTACCGTTACAGCACGTAAGACAAGCCAGCCTTTTTTACCAGACTATACAACATACCGGTACAGCATGTAACCAGTACCGGGATACAAAACAAAAACTACAGGACAAAAAACCGGGGAACCGGGAGACGGGAGAGAGGGGGGGGGCGGCCACCACACACCGCACACACACGCACACACACCTCCTCATCGCTATCGTCGTCGTCTCCATCGTCTTCGTCTTCCGAGTCGTCGCTGTCGGAATCGTCCGAGTCCTCCTCGGATGACTCGCTCTCGATCTCGAAGTCGCTCTCGCCGTCCCCCTCCTCGTCCTCGTCCTCAGAGTCGTCTTCCCTCAGCCGAGCCCTGACAACAAAAAATAAGTGTTCACAGGATTATATTAAAAAAAAAAGTATTTACAGGTGAGAGAGGGGAGAGCAAAAAATCGCGCCCGTGAGCGGGGAGGGAGGGGGGGGGGGGGGG
>MEHQ01000930.1:75873-92864 GCA_008828725.1 Saccharina japonica | reverse complement strand
GGGGGGGGGCATAGTGGGGACAGGACCGAACATTGCCGGTACGCTTGTTTATCGAACCCGATGACAAAATGAATATCTGGTATACAATATTTCGAAGTATACCTGGTATAGGAGAAGATTATTAGAGATCGGGAACAGTTCCACGATAAAATCTGTTGTTCGTTGTTCTAGAGATAATTAGGCGTTTGGTTTACATTCTTGGCGAAAAGAACAGCAGCGAGGCAGGCACTGTTTGGTTGATCGTGTGAGTTGGAATGCCAAGTGGGTATGATACAGCACGGAACAATGCTGGCAGACCGGTAGAACACGCGAACAGATAGGGCTGCTGCTTTTGTAGCTGGCCAGCGGTTGCTGGGCCAGGCATTTCGTGATTATGACGCTTTTTTTTTTAACCCGACGAGCAAATGCCACGAACTACACATGAAAAAACACACACACTTTAATTGGGGTGCCAACGACAAAAGGCACGCCTTCTAAGGCAGATATGCCTTATTGGATAGTTCCTCAGTCGAGGACTACACTATTTGGTCAATAATAGTCAAGTCATAAATATTTTCAGCCAAAAAAGGCATACGCCTTATCGGATAGTCCCTTAGTCGAGGAGTATACTAATAGTCAGCAGTAGTCAAGTCAGAAAGTGCTACATACTCGTACCCCTCTCGTATCATAGCACGCCTCTCCCACACGAAACCCAAGCATACTTTCTCCCCGCCAAAAACTCGTGGGTGTGCGTTTACTTCTTACAAAAAAAAACTTGAAAAAAAAAGGGACCAATACGTGCATGTATACAAGGCTCCCCCCCTTCGGGATTGTGGTGGACCTTGAAATCCCGGGGGTGTCACAAAAGCTCAAAAAGGGAAAGCACAACTTTGTTGACAGTAGGCGTTCGTTCGTTCCTCAAAAACAGTTACCCGTGCGTACATAGCCACCGGGTATGCACGAACAACTTAAAAACATCTCTTGAAAGCTACAGGAAGAAAAATAAGTAAGATTTTTAGCCACCGGGGTAAGTAAGTAACCTGGCAAGTAACTCGACCATCCCCAAACCAGTGTATACTTCTTCCTATACAAGTATACATACAGTACACCGGTCGCCCCCCCCCGGTGGTCTAACAGGTATAACCACGAAGCCTGTTAGGCTGGAGGTCGAGGGTTCGAGTCTCCGCATGGAGATTTTTATTCTCAAATGACACCAACTGTCGAGAGCACATAATACAGCGTGTGGGTGAGAGCACAATTCGACGAGAGTTGAGGACGAGGGAAGAAAATGCTGAAATCATCTCGCGATAGAAATGCAAGGGGCAAGAACCGTAGTGGGGGAGGAGGGAGAGAAGAGCCTACTCTGTGACCCCGGATCTGAGTTACGACTACGACTACTAGGAAGGAGAGAGAAAGGAAGGGCGAAGATAATAAATAGGATGGGTGTGGCTGATGCTGGTGCTGTCCTCCTCGTCATTGTTTTTTTTTTTTCGTTCAGGAGGCCGCTTTTCCCCCTCTGATGTCACGAAAGGGTCGCGACCACTCCCGCCGTTCATGAACTCTCACCAGTTCATCGTGATAGACCTAACTGAAAAAAAAAAGAAAAAAAAGTACCAGTATACAATAGCTGCTGCTGCTGCAACAACTCACCGCGTGCTTCTGGGACGCGAAACGAAGACCGTTCGAGTGCGCCTCCAGCGCGCCCACCGTCTTTCCCGCGAGGGTGGGCCGCATCGTCAGGTCCTGCAGCCGCGGCACCCGCTGGTCCTTACTCCGGATCAGCTTCGCCTGGGACACCAGGTCCGCCTCCTCCACCTATCGTGATACAAAACCCCCCCCCCCATCAAACAGCAGCAGCAGCAGCAGTCAGCAGTCAGTCAGTCTCAAGTGTTGTTTTTGCCGTCGTATACGTAGAGCTTTCCGAGGCATATTTTAGATCTGCTCAATTGTTGCAGGACCCGTTTTTTTTTCTAAAATCGAAGTTCCCAAAAATCGGGTCACAAATGCCCGTGCACCATATAGGTGGTTGAGGTGTTTTTTTAATCATAAAAAATCAGGATGTGTGCTGTTTTGTGTACGTTGAAAAAAAAGAAAAGGAAGTTGCTCGGAAGGGGAACGAAAGTCAGTGAGACGGGGGGGGTGGAGGCGGGGGTCGGGGCGGGGGGGGGCGAGGGGCTCACACAAACCATAGGACCCAAAAGCACGAACACGTCACTCTCTTCTCCCCTCCCCTCCTTTATCTCCTACGTGCTGCACGCCGCTATATATGCCTCAAGTAATGACTGCAGGCGGGCTGATTGGCTGAACGCCAGCAACGGCCTGCCTGCCTGCCTCCTGCCTGAATCAAATATACGATTTGAGTCAAATACAGCACGACAGACCACGGTTGACGGTTTCGTTCGTGGTGCAGAGGCGTGTTTTGTCTACTATCTAATATAATCTAAGTCAATAGTCTACTGAAAATAAACTTACTGCAAGTCTGCGGTACATATTCTAAGTCATACAATATACCTGGTAGACAAGTCTCTAGTCTGCTGTGGTCACAGGAGTCTTCTACTAGTAGTATTACTGGTACTATTAGTAGTCTACTGGTACTATTAGTAGTCTACTGGTACTATTAGTAGTCTACTGGTACTATTAGCAGTCTACTGGTACTATTAGTAGCCTACTGGTACTAAGAGTAGTCTACTGGTAGTGGCACCTGGTGCACCACTAGCTAGTCCACAATAGTTATCGTCTACAGTAGTATATAGGAACAGGGAGTTTCCAACATACATTGGAGGCTTTTCTATTCAGGGGGTGTACTAATAGTAGTACGTTGATAGTCGAGCCGCCATATATATATATCTACGGTGAGAGGGCCACCAGCACACACCGCTTTCTGCTCGCGGGTCCGGAGGCGCTTCCGCAGCTCCTGTATCTGCCTGTAGACCTTGTCCAGGTTCTGCCTTTCCAAGCTGCGGTAGATCAGCTCCTTCACGAACGTCGCAGGCTCCCTGCCAAACAAAACGCAAAAACACACATCCATACCGGTACGATGAGGTTACCCCCCCCCGACTTAAAACCCCTTAAGAACCGGTCGCCCGTTTTTGGCGATAAACTATTATATACTTGGGAATAAGTGTGGGATACCGTACGTTTTGCAGTTCGGAAAGGGTTGAAAGCGTCCACAGTAAGACAAAACGGAACTTCATTACGTAGCCTCTTGCATAAATTGAACCAACGCTGTTTCGGGAAAAAAAAAAAAAAAAAACGCTTGGAATTCCTAGTGTAGGATTCTGTTTTGGCGTAAGTAAAAAGGGTAATAGTTAAGAGCGGAAAATTGGGCTTGGAACGGAAACGCGGGGGTACCCAGGCGCCAATTCCACCCCCGATCGCAGAAATACACGACTACCGTATATGACAGTGTATATCACACCCCCTGGGGTGAATTTCAAAGCGAATTTTCTCCATAACCAGGGGGGTACAGACAACGAAAAAGGCGGTTTTCGGAGCATCTCGTCGACATCTTTCCATACACGGGTCGCTCGGGGTTAGCGCTCGACCGGTCGTCGAGAAAATCAGCGTTGAAATTCGTCCGTGGGGGTGTAGTATACAGTGTCATATACGGTACATGGCGGTGGGGGAGGGGGGGGGGAGTGGGTGGGGGCTAGTGTACTTCATAGTCATACATGGCCGTAGTCGTAGACTTAGGGGGGGCGCAAGGCGTTCGCTATTCATTCAGTGTTTCCGGAACACTCTCTCTCTGAAACGCCTACTGTATATTCCTCGAAACTATAAAATGGTTAATTGTACATATCATGGTAAAGACAAAAAAAAAAACAGAGCACGAACCACAGAACTGCACAAATTAGGCCATAAAAAAAAAAAAACCCTGGCATGGTCACTTGTTGTGTGCAATCGCCGTCACCAGTAGTCGCTGTTTGCCATCTGTGTCTCCATTCACTCACCCAGCGAGGACGTGCTTGTTGACCAGCTTAGCCATCACTCGAGAGGCCTCCTTCCCCAGGGACTGGTAGCGATCGCGGTGATGATGGTGATGATGGCGTGGTAGTGGTGGTGGTGATGATTTGATTATGGTGATGGTGATAACGGCGGTGATGATAATCATGATGAAGGAGGGAAGCAGAGGGGAGAGGAAGGGGGAGGGGGGGGGGGACGGACGGTGAGGGGCTCTTTGGTTAGGAGATTCAAAACAAGCCCACTCGAAAATCAAGTCAGCAGGTCACCAAGCACTACCACCATCACCACCACCACCACCATCACGTAACTACCGCATCTTCGCCCTGAAAAAACAAGAAGCAACTATTTATACAAGACGGCGTGGCTACCGTTACCGATACCGCTACTTCTACCGCTACTTCTACTGCTACAGCCACCGCTACCGCTACCGCTATTGCTACTGTTACTGCTACTGCCACCGCTACTGCTACCGCTACTGCCACTTCTACTGCTACTTCCACTGCTACTGCTACCACTACCGCTACTGCTACTATTCCTAATGCCACTGCTGCTACTGCTACTATTCCTACTCCCACCACTGCTATGCAACCGCAACAGCTAGTGCTACTGCTATTGCTACTGCTACCACTACCGCTACCGTTACTGCTACTATTCCTACTCCCACTACTGCTACTATTTCTACTCCCACTACTGCTACCGCTACCGCTACCGCTACCGCTACTGCTACTATTCCTACTTCCACTACTGCTACTGCAACCGCAACAGCTACCGCTACCGCCACTTCTACCACCACCACTATCGCCACCGCCACTGCTACTGCCACCGCTACCGCTACCGCTACCGCCCAAAAGCCTCTCACCGCCCCAGAGGTGAAGAAGTTAATCCTGAGGTAGTAGCAGTGGTTGTCCGGGTCGGGCTGCGTGACGTTCTTGATGGTGTGGATGGACAGGGGCACCGGCTGGCCGTTCACGGGCGCGAAAACCACCTCCCTCTCCATGTCCACGTACAGCTGGTTCGGCTGCACGCGGCGGGGGTACTCCGACGGGTCCTGGGCGACGCATGATGGCGGCGTAACGCAATGGTCGTTGTTGCTGGCGTTAGCGTTGCTGTTGTAAGTATGTGGATAGCGTTCATCGGTATTTGGCGTTTTTGTCGCTATGAACCGTTATTGATATCGTTATCGGTTACCGTTTTCACCATGGGATATCGTTATCGTTATGGATGTCGTTATCGCTTTGGGTATCGTATCGTTGTCGTTATGGGTATCGTTATCCTTATGGATATCTTTGCCGTTATGGATGTCGTTATCGATCTTATGGATATCGTTGTCGCTATGGATATCGTTGTCGTTATGGATATCGTTATCGTTATGGATATCGTTGTCGCTATGGATGTTGTATCGTTGTCGTTATGGGTATCGATGCCGTTATGGATATCGTTACGCTTATGGATATCGGTATCGTTGTGGATAACGTTATCGTCATGGAGATCGTTATCGTTATGGATATCGTTATCGTTATGGATATTGTTATCGTGGATATTGTTATCGTGGATATCATCGCTACCGTTATCGAAGTGATTGCCATTGTCGATGTGGTTGTGCTCGTGGTTGTGATCGCCATTGCGAACGTGGCTGCTAGTGTTCGAGGGGAGATGGAGAGAAGTGGGGCGGGGCGGGTTGAGGGGGGGTATATATACGTGGGGTGAAATAGGTTGAGGTGGGGAGCAGGGGGGGGGGGCGACAACATAGCCTGTTAACAATATATCAGGTACCAGGTACCCTATTATCTGACGACATATTCTCCATTGGCAAACAGCGTCATTCTCCTACCCGTCGCGGCCCGAAAAAAAACACGCACCTTGTACGATGCTAGCTCGTCCACCTCTTCTCCCCCCTCGTCCCCCGACACGTCCTCCCCGCGGAGGCGCCGCTCCTGTGCCGCCGCCCTCTCCTTCGCTCGCTTCTTGAGGAGCGCCGACATGCGCCCCTGCCGCTGGCTGGCCAGCTCGTTTTGCTCCTCTCTGTATCATGATCATAAATCATCGGAACCAGAATCACCATCATCATCACCAGCATCAATCATCATCATCATCATCATCATCATCGTCACCATCATAAATCATCATCACCAGCATCAATCATCGTCATCGTCACCTCTCCCGATCCGGTATCCCTTTCTCCCCATCCCCCGACCCCCCCTCTCACCTGCCTCAATACAGCCCCCCCCCCCTCCCCCAGCCTCACTATAGCCTCCTCCCTCCTCCCCTCCCCTCTGGTCTCAATAATAACCCCCCCCCCCGAAGATATGCTCCGTTCCGGCATTGTAGGCGTGCGAGGGTCTATGGTCATGCGACTACGGCCATGCCTGAACATGAAGTACACTCCTTCCCACGACCTGCTCCGTCCCGGCATTGTAGGGATGCGAGGGTCTATGGGTCATACGACTACGGCATGGATGATATCGGTAGACACCCACCGAGTACTCCCCCCCTCCCGCCCCGACCTTCGCCTCAATATAGCCCCCTCTCTCACATGTTCCCCTTGTCCCGCATGCGCCGGGTCGTGACCGCCCCGGGGAGCATAGCCAAGTTATCCCCTCTCCCCGCCCCTCGCTCCGCCTCCTCGTCGTCGTCCCCCCCTCCTCCCTCGTCGTCGTCGCTGCCGTCGTTACCCTGGTCTTTGAGGTTGTAGCACACGTCCTTCCACTCCTTCTCGTGCTTCGTCAGGACCTCCGACCCGCTGTCCCTTACCACCACCGTGTCTTTAGCGTTGGTGTTAATAGTGGTGTTAATAGTGGTGTTGGTATTGGTGTTTTGGCGTTTTGGTGTTTTGGTGAAGGAAGGGAGAAGGAGAGAAGGAGAAAAAAAAGAGCAAAAGAAGAACAAAAGGAGAGAAAGCGGAAAACGAAAAGAAATGTTTATACGAAGTTGTTATTGTTGTTGTTGTTGTCGTTGTTGAACCAAGAGGAAAAAGAAAACATCAAAACGGAAATAAATACGGACGAAAGTTAGTATCAGTACGTAGTGATGATGTTGTTGTTATTGAGGTCGTTGTAGTTGTTGGAGCGTGAAGAAAAAAGAAAATGGGGAAAAATTGATAAATCACGTAAGCAGTAAACGGATCGATAAAGAGGCCACCAGACATTCACACCGACCGACGAACCGACAGAGCGATATACTAGGTACCAAGAGCTACGTACCTGCGATGATCATGGAGAACGTCTCCATGTTCGCAGCCCCGGACCCCTTCCGCTCGTCCACGCCAAGCGGCACGTCCTGCAGACCCACGCTCAGGTTAAACACCATACCGTCCTTCAGCCTGGGCGGTAATCGGGGAAGACGTAGCATCAGCGATAGCAGCAGGGACAGCATTAGCAGCGGTACAACCAGCAACAGTGCTCGTAGCAGCAGCAAACAAGCTGCAAACAAGCTGCAAACAACTCAACACAAAAGCAATCCAACACAAACCAACCCAACCCAACCCGGCCTTGCCCAGCCCAACCAAACCAAACCCAACCCCAACTCAACCCAACCCAACCCAACCCAACCCAACCCCAACGCAGCACAACGCAATCGATAGTCTCCAAAGATACACCCCTCCCGCCCAGCTTCCCCGCCCATCCCGCCCTCCACGCGATTCCAGATNGTGCCGGTATGGTGTTAAGTGTTCATATTATGACAATACCTTGTCATGTCGAAACGGTGGTCGTCGTCGATCCACAAACAGCAGGGGGGATACTGCTGTGTCCCATACTTGCGGCCCCGTACTGTACGAAGTCGCTGGTGCTCGCACTGAACATCAATGGTTCGTCTACAACTAACCCAGATTTACAGGGCAGTTCGCTTGATATCATTCAAATTATACGTCGTACGCAATATGCACCTGGCCGAACTTGCGCCCCAAGCGCTGAGACCTACCACTGCCTCGGCGTTTGGTTTAAGAGCTGTCACCTATTCTGTCCATTTTATGCGAGTCCAGCCGGTCGACCATCACCAGCCTCCCAAGTCAACAAGAAAAAACATTCTCGAATTGTCCTTCATCAGCTACAATTACAGGGCGAAACACTGCGCGGGCGAGTCACCAGGCTTGAAGAGGAAGTCGCCTTTTCCAAAGAATCTTCTGCGAAGATTCTGGTGGACGCCAGAGGCCAGATGGAGTGCTTACGCGCGGAAAACGATAAGGTGAAGGCCGCATGACAGTACCTCGCCTCCCTCCAACATCCTCTATGTACGTCGTGTACTGTTGTACGCGTCCATTCGTACAAGCACCACCTACAATCTGCGCGCGATGTGTACGTCGCACAGGTATAGGCTGCGCCAGAAATGTAGCCATAGCTGTTGGTGTACATCATCCTTGGTATCGCAAAAACCGTTTTGTGCTTACCTGCTCAGATCCGTGCATTATACCGACGACTACGCAGCAATGCCTTTTGTTATAGCTGTTGCCAAATATATCGCCTTTCCCATCTCCAGCAGTATCTACCGTACTAGGCTCCTCGGCAGTGCGGTATCATGTGCAGATTCCTTGTTGATACGCGGCTTGCAGCGTTTTCGGTTCGTATAGTCGCCTCCCCGCTTCCTGGACACTGATTCGGCGTACCCCCCCCCACAGATGGCCACACCAGAAATCAAATCAACTAATTGGAGGCTTTGGTCCACATGCAAGCCCCCCTCACAAGCGGTTCATAGTAGGATGCAGCTCACCCTTCATGCGACTCGCCCAACATCTCACGGCGCTTCGCGCTTGGTGCAAGCAATGTCTGTCTGATTGGTGAAAACCCAACGTACTCCGTCCCGGCATTATAGGGATGCGAGGGTCTATGGTTATACGACTACGGCCATGCATGGAAATGAAGTACACCCCAACCCCCCTCTCACCCTCCCCCCTCCCCTAACTCCGTCCTACTGTCGCACCTTGGTGATGTACCGCTCAAGGTCTGGCGACTTGTCCCTGAGGTATCGGTGCGCCTTTGCCACGACGTCCTTCACGGGCTCACCGGGGCGGAGGTTTTCCAAGCACTTGTGGTACAGGGACAGCAGCGTGCGGTACGTGCTCTGAACCTGAACACACACACACACACACACACACACAAACACATATATATACATATATTCGACGGTCGGTCGAATCGTCGGTAGGGGAGGGGAGGGACAAAAAAAAAAAAAACGAGAGATGTGGCATGGTAAGGGTACGTATCGTATGGGTATGATACTGAATGGCTTGGTATGGTATTATCACACACGGTACAGTATACCGAACTACCTGGTACCAGGTATACAATATGGTACGCAATGACACGCTATTGAATGGTGCAGTACGGTCCGGTCCGGTCCGGTATGTATATATACAACAAAGCTAAAACCATCCACCCTCTCAACAAACTCGCCTTCTTCGGCGGGTTGATGAAGAACGAGCGGGACACGTTGGCGCAGTAGCTCTTGTACCGGGCACCCATCGAGCACAGGATGATGTCGTAGCTCAGGTTTCTCGTGTCGCTCTGGGCGCTAGCCTGTCCAAGCCCAGCCCATCGCAAGCGACAAACACACGCACGCAAGCGACAAGCACACGCACGCACACGAAGAAGAACCACGGTCGACAGCAGAAAATACGAACCACGCAGGTTGCAAAACTGAGAATCGACCATTCCATCTGAATGTCTAATACAACGAGCCAGACCGGACCGGACCGGACCAGAACCGAGCAGCTACGACAAAACGATAAGAACCAAGACAAATTCGAAACGAAATGAATCACGCAACCCAAACCAAACCAAAACAGACGAGAACATAAACGGAAAAAAGCGAAACGGAAAACAAACAACAAAAAGGCGATGCGTACAGCAAAACACAAACAAAAAAAAGAGAGCGAAACGAAACAAAACGCCCCCCCCCCCCCGTCATATAAATATATGATATATTTATAGGTTGGGTTGGCGTCGGTTGGCAACGACGCTGTAAAACACGCCACTCGCTGCGTGAGCTAGACAACCAGGGTGCCGTTTTTTTTTGTTATTTTTTTTCCCCCCCCCCCCCCCCCCCCCCCCCCGCGAAACCGCACCAATCCACTTTTCGACAGAGCAGGAGGGGGTGGGAAAGACAAAAAAATGTACCCTAGGTACGTATTTACCCAGGTATTTTACGATAACAAAACAAAACAAGATGGAAAAAAAACACACACACACTACTGCTGTAGTAGATAAGACCGTATCGTGTGCGAAGAGATAGGTATATATGAGCAAAAACACACAGGGAAAAAATACACACAAACACACATGAGCCCATACTCTCCCAGCTATTTACGGGGGACCATAGTCAACAGGACCCACCACATACACAAAACCTACACAACTGTATTCCAGCATTTTTATCAAGCATATTTGGTCCTGTTTACTACGCCCCCCCCCCCGTCAATAGAAGCATAAAAGTAAAACTGTTTTTTTTTTTGTGAGACTCCCACCCGCCCGCCCACCCACCCCCCTTAAGACACGGCCAATTCCGGCCGTCAGATGTTTTCAAGTCTTCAAAAAAAAAAAAAAAAAAAACTCTCGTGTCAGTCTCGTACACACGGAAATCATAGCACCCATCAACCCCGAGGATGATGTAACCGTCGTTGGCACCTTGAGCTGGTACTTCCCCCCGCTTTGCACGATCGGAAAGTAGCACGACTCCACCAGGCCCTTGGCGACGTTGAGCTTGATCTTGGAGGGATCCTCAATAACTTCGTCGATCTCCTGGGCTAGCTTGTCGTGCGTCGTAGTCTGTTTTTTTTTTTGTTGTTTTTTCGTTTTTCGTTTTTCGATTTTTTTTCCGTTTTTTTTTTGTTGGTTTCGTTTCATTTTGTTCAGTGTTTACCGACATGCCATCATTTGGTAACACCATACAGCACCATTAACAGTACGCCCAACCACGACCACCAGCAAATCAGGAACAACAAAAGCAAAAAAAACCATAAAATATTAGGAGGGGTGGGGAGGGAAAAGGGGGCGAGGCAAAATGCGGCAAGGGCAAAAGGGGGGGGTTTGGAGCGAGGACGGGAGAGAAGCACGGGGTGAGGGGGGGTCGATGGGTCAGGGCTCTCGTTCATCATCTCTGGAGTAATTCCAAACACCGACATCATTAACCCACACAGGAAGCACAAGCGAAACACAGCCATCACCACCACCGAAAAGAAAAAGCACTCTCGTATTCCCAATCTCGTACCACTCTGGGCCGCAATGTAAGGGTCGTTCTCATCGAGCAACTTTTTCCCAAAATTTCCAAAAACAAATTCGTGCAGTTTTTAGGATTTCCATATTTTCCAAAAAATAATGTCCAAATATTGGAATGCGAAGCCTTCTAAATATTTTGCCCTCTGTTAAAATTCCAAACTTTCCAAATAAATCCTGTTTTTCTTGCTTTTCCTGTTTTTTTGGAAAAAAAATATTGGAATTTTTGGAAAAAAAAAATGCTCGATAAAAACGACCCTAAAAACCGGTTGGTATCCCTAAAATATTTAAAAGAAAGCACAATGTATACTGGTACGTATTTACGGAGGACCATAGTAAATAGGACCAAATATTGTCAGTAAAAAGATGTAAATATATAGGGTTTTTGTGTGTACCATAGTTCCCTCTTTACTATGGTCCCCCGTAAATAGATATCCCCGACCTTGCATGATGTAGCTCAGTATGCTGCCGGACGGAATCCGTGTACGTAGTTTGTTTAGTCCGCACGATCTGCTAACCAACACATGATTTTCTCCGGGTGGGTAGGATCTGTAGTTGGGCAGATAGATCCTCCTGCACAAACTCTCACAGCGTCAGGTGAGCAACCAGATGATCCGTAGGTCCTCTGATCCATCTGTTCTGTTCGAGTTGTGAAGTATTCACACGAACAAAAATAGTACATTTGCACGGCCCCAACTTGTTTTTTCAAATAAAACAACACACATATATACACACATTTTAGACACACACAAACACATGCCCAGCGTAACTCCGCGCAATCCCGACTCATGCACACACAGACACACGCAACAACCCCCCCACAAAAAAGCTCATGAGGACACACACGGCACGCATACGTACGTAGTCGATTTCAACATCCCCCCTTCCTTTCACATCGCCACCTCCCCTTCCCCCTGTGCCCCTGCCCGAGAAAAGCCTCCTCAGCAACACCCCCTTCACCGACCTTTTCCCCCTTTATCAGTACCACAACAAAAAATTGCCTACTCCAAATGAAAAAAAATGTCCACAAAAACGAGGGTCCAATTCTTAGAAGGTGATGACTATTAACGCTGGACCCATATTTCTCGGAAAAAACTACCACTTTTAACCCATTCAGAACTGAAAAGCTTATCCCACACTAATTCCAAGCAGTTTATCCCCCAAAACGGGGGACCGGTTCTTAACCCTTATAGGACTGGAGTCTCGTTTTGGGGACAAAGTACTTAGAATTAGAGTGGTTTGTCCCCAAAACGGGACTGCAGTCCTAAAAGGGTTGAGGGGTTAAGACACGGTCAGATGGCGCACCTCCCTCAAACGAAAATCTCGAAGCTGATTTTCTCGAGAACGGGAAAAAATTGAGCGCAAAAAAAAAGGCCGAGCGATGTTTCTTTACGGAAAAATCTCCCCCACGACATCTTCCCAGAAGAGAGCCAAAAACATTTTTCGTTTTTGTGGTGTGCCCCCTTTTCCTTTGGTTTGGGTGGGAGAAACAAAAATTCGGCTCAGAAATTCACCACTCCGAGGGAGGGTGTATTATCTTAAGTGTGTTATACGGGGTACTTGATTGCAGTGTGGGATCGTGGTTTACGTTTTAGAAACCAGGATGTTTAGCCCTAAAAGCCGAGCGCACTCAGCCAAACCCCCCCCCCCTTTTACCTGTGTTGGCATCTCTTTTATTTTGCCATTTCTCGCCCCCTCTCGGACCGCACAGCAAAAGCAACAACGGCGGGGCCTTCCAACTCCCTACAACTCCCCTTTACCAATCCTCTTTTGAGCCTCCCTCCCCCCCTCCCCCCCTCCCTCCCTCCCTCCCTCGCTCCCCACGTCCGTCCCTTCCGCTCACGCACCTCTTCCTCGTTGATCACTTCCTCCATCCTGTTGATGAACCCGTGCTTGAGCACCTTGTTTGCATGGAAGTAGGCGGGAGGCGAGAGGGGGGAGGTGGGGGCGAGGGGGTGGGGGGGGGTGCGAGAGGTTAACAAGCGTTATATCCGTGTACATAAATGGAACCTACTATAGTAGTCGTCGACTACCACTCCTCAAGAGGATTCTCGAAGCACCAATGATGCGTATAATAGTAAAAGTAGCAACATAGAAGAGAGAAGAAAAAAAAACGTACATACACAGAGCCGTTATTTACCGTACGGGTACGAAGAACTCGATCGTATCGCATCGCATCACAATCGTTCTCCGGCTTGCTCCAACTAAGCCCGGCCAGCATCTTCATGCAAGGGCCGACCTGACCTGACCCCCCCCACTCCCTCTTTCCCCCATCCTTCCCACCCCTCCCCTACTCTGCGCCTCCATCCCCCTCCTCTCATATTCCCTATTACCTTCGCCCTCCCCCACCCTCCCCCTCTCCTCTTCCCATCATTACCCCCCTCTCATCTCCCCCCATATCTCCGCTTCCACCTCCCCCCCCGCCCCTCCCCGGGACACCCCCCCTCCCTCCCCTTGATCATTAAGCCATGGACGCACCTTGTTGGTGAGAATGGCGGCTCTCCTGATCAACTCCACCTCTTGGCTGTCCTTGACGGACAGCAGCAGCCCGAGGGCCGGCGCGGTCTCGACAATCTCCACGCCGCCGGCCTTCGCCGCCGCAAGCCACCCCGAGCAGATAGCCCTGTCCGTGTGCCGAGCGCCGGGGTCGGGAGGGCGCGCGGAGTATATATATATATATGTATATATTTAAATATATAAATATAATATATATATATGTATGTAGGGGACGGGTGGGGGTGCAAACAGTTATAGATTAATAGTAGATCGATCATTTCGGGAGCATCAAGGTTTGGACATGTACTAGTTTTAGTGTAAGGGGGTGATCAGTCAAGGGGTCAGAACCGCGGTCTTAGTCCTACAGTAGCATATTTGGCGGGATGGGCTGGTATCTTATGTTTGGTTTGGTTTGGTTTGGTTTGGTTGGGTTGGGTTGTGTTGGGTTGGGTTGGGTTGGGTTGGGTTGGGTTGGGTTGGGCTGGGCTGGGCTGGGCTGGGCTGGGTTGGGTTGGGGTTGGGTCGGGTTGGGTTGGGTTAGGTTGGGCTGGGTTGGGTTGGGTTGGGTTGATTTCGGGTGGGTTGGGTTGGATTCGCTCACCCGTCGAAGGATTCCTTGAGGAGGCTGCCCATGATGGCGGGGCCCTCGTTTCCGTCCCTGCCTTTCTTGACCGCCTGGAGGAGTTTCTTGTGGTTTTCGGCGTTTCCGTCGGACTTGTTGCGGGGAAGGAGCACCACCTGTGTGTTGAGAAAAGAGAAGAAAAGAGAGGAGAGCATGAAGAAGTGCCAACATTTACTCCACAAATGGTATACTGTCGAAGGACGAAAAAAAAAGACACGCAAAATAAGTAAAGAGTACAACAGTAGACCTACTGCAGACTAGTACCTGGTACCGTTCGGTTCGGAAAGATAAGAGTGCATTTGGATATGTATCCGAATATTTCAATGGCACTCTATAACTTCAAACAGAGTGGGGATGACGCAACAAAATGCGGCAAAGAAAATAACAAACAACCGAAGTCGACCAAAAGGGATTCGGGGCGGGGCGCGGGGGGGGGTGGCAGTGGGCTAAGAGGGAAAACGAAGCAACAAAATGGAAAATGCCACGATTCACGGGGACGACCTGACTCCTCAAACCTCGTATACCTTGAGTGTGAAAGGCAACACTTCGAGAAATGGCAAAAAAAAAAGAGATCAAAAGACGCAGCCGCAAGAAACGGATTTTGCCCAAGCAGTTACAATAAAAAAGCAAAGGCTGCGAACTCATACTTCCCCAGTATAATCGAAAGGGGTGCGTGGTCAATATGATCAAATGACTAAGGCAAGCAACAAATAAGTATCCCCCCCCCCCCCTATAAATATAGGTTGGGTTGGCGTCGGTTGGCAACGACGCTGTAAAACACGCCACCGCCCCGGTTCGAGGCGACAGGCCCGATGCCCTGGCTGGGCTGTTCGCTTGAAGGCGTGCCGGCGACATTACTTCAGGGGGAGGCTATGTGCGCGAGTCTAGTCATCACCAACCACGGAAGGTATGGTGTCTACTGATCAATCTACTGTGCCTACTGGAAGGTATGGTGTCTACTGATTAATCTACTGTGCCTACTGGTATTCTACTGGCGTCTACTGGTGCTCTGCTGATACTATGCTGGTATAGAATAGTCGTCTCTGCTGATATTCTACTGCGTCTACTGATGTTCTGCTGATAACATGCTGGTATAGTATAGCCATCGCCAACTGCTATTAATAAGCCTACTGGTAGTTTGTACTGCGTTTAGTTGTATTCTACTGATGATCAATTGCGGGAGTTTACTGATACTCCACATGGAGAGTATACTGTAGTGACAGTGTAAACCTGCTGTGAATGTACTGGTATTCTTCTGATAACCTACTGTTATCATACTGATAGTCTACTGCCAGCCTATTGTTTTTTTACTGACATGCTTTTTCGTGCTACTGCTACTGCTAGTATGCTGCCAATCTGCTGGTTGTCTACCGCTAGTCTACTGCTAGTCTGGCTAGTCTACTTGCTAGTCTAGCTTGTCTACTGCTAGTCTACTTTCCTAAGTCTACTGCTAAGTCTATTGCTAAGCCTACTTTGCTAAGTCTACTTACAGTCTACTGCTAATCTACTGCTGCAGTAGTCTACTGCCACACGATGAAAACACCGAAAGCATGTTTTCGATCGCGGGGCAACCATGTCCGTTTTTCAAAATCCCGCCTCACAGGGCACCGGCCGGCCACCTCTGCCTCAAGACAAACCTCCCCTGGGTTGCCTTCGAAAGCGTTGCTGCTACGGCTGCGGGGGACAACAGCATCCTAAGCAAGCCAAAGGAGGAGTTGGAGTTGCAGGAGGCGGAAAGGGAGAGGGGGGAGTTGCCCACGGGTCGAGCTACGGGAGGCGCGGTGGGGGCGTCGGGGACAACTCTTATCCCTCCCATCACCGTCGTCATGCCAGGTGGGACGTCGGGTTGGCGTCGGCAGTAGGGGGTGGGGGGGCGTGGGTGGGTGCGAGGGGGGGGAGACGATATGATCATAAACCGGTACCAGGTAAAGCAGCATGCGGCCCCCCTCCAAGGGACCTTAGTACTAATAGTGCGTTCGGGATGGGAGGTCCCTTATACAGGGTACCAACGTCCCTTATCATACAGTAGTTGGTACCGGCCCCTTACAGCAGTCACTAGTCAACATAGTGGGCTAAAGAAGCCGGGCAGAAATTCAAGGTTCCTTATACCAGGTTAGATCGTGTTTCCCCTAATCGCGAGGTCCCTTAAAAAGGGGCCATACCTATACTACTGGACATGATGTTGATAGATGGCAAAATACTTGTTTGTTTGTTACCTTAACCCCATCCTTAGAAGAAGCTTTCGCGGCCTCTTCCAAGAAGGCGCATTTCTTAGGGGTGCCGAGGACGTACAGGGTGCCGTCCTTCGCAAGAAGCTTCTCGGGAGATAATAATGAAAATAAAAACACGGGCGGCAAGAATGGGGAGCAGGCAAAAGGCAAAAACACGAAAAAAAACGAACAGAATCCATGGGGGATCAAAACGAGACACATATATGCGAAGTGATTTAACGAACGAACGATCGACCGAAACGAACGAGCGAGCGACTGAACGAGCATAACCATTGGGGGAACAAGTGATATGAAATAATTGAATGAACAAACACATATATACGCACGGATGAACGCACGAAACGAATACCATGAAAATAACGAACAAAACAAATTGAATAAATCAGCGAACATGATGTTATCATGGAAAGCGTGACCCGAGCAAAAGAGCACAACCCTCTCTCCCTCCCTCCCTCCCTTCCCCCCTCCCCCCCTTCCTCCCTCCTCCCTTTCCCC
>MEHQ01000930.1:24632-40915 GCA_008828725.1 Saccharina japonica | reverse complement strand
TCCTACCCCCCCCCCCTCCCTTGGTGTAATAAATGTCTGCCTGGTATACGAGTAGGTGAAAACCCGTACGTGCTCCGTCCCGGCATTGTATGGATACGAGGGTCTACGGTCATACGACTACGGCCATCCATGAGATGAGTATACCCCCACCCCCTTCCCCCCTCCCGTCTCGAAAGGGATGAGTGGTCAATGGTCAAATGACTAGGGCAAGCAATAACTGAGTACGCCCCCCTCCCCCGCCCCCCCCACCCCCCCTCACCCCCCCTGCTTTCCACCATTGCTCCTCACCTGGTCGTGCACACCAGGCCCGAGTCCCGCAACACCCGCCCCCATCCGTGGACCCGCAAACGCCCCCCCCGGCTGCTGCTGCATCATCGGCGGCGGCGGCGGCCCATGAACATTACCGAAGCCCCCGCCTCCTCCTCCCCGCTGCGCCGCCCACGCCGCCTCCATCTCCGCAGGGTGAGGTCCCATCATCATCATCGGCCGTTGCTCGGCTCCACCGTGAAACTCGCTGGCCAGCCTCCACCGCACGACCACCCGAGCTTCATGCCGGGGAGTGGGGGTGGTGGGGGGTTCGGTGGCATGCTGGGCGTGGGCGGTTGGCCCGCGCCCCGCCAAGGCGGTCGCCGGAACTCTGGGCTCGCGTGAGAGGGCCTAGGGTGTTGTTGGTGCGCTGGTAGCGGCCGCCCGGCTAGGTCGGAAGTTGCGGGCGGGCGGCGCCAAGCATTGCTTGATGAGGTGCTGGATGTGTTTGTTAGGAGCGGAGAGGAGGTGTGGGGAGTGGTGGCGGGAGGGGGGGAAGAGGGGGGGTCGAGCGAGGGGCACGGGGGGGACGGGGGGGCCGATAGGCGGGGTCTCCGGTGCTGGATTCCATAGGGGTGGCGGTGTTTAGTTGCATGGAAAGCGGGGAGGGAGGGACGGGAGGGGGGACAAGTTTTCGTTACCTTCGGCATTGATTATTTCACAGACTATTTGTCGTCGTCGATGACTGTTCTACTACTGCTGCTGTGGCTGGCAGGCAGGGTAAACTCCAGTACGCTCCTCTTCTCATCTGCTTTCTGAGAAGGCTGCTCTGCTGCTGCTACCTGCACTGTCGAGTATTGCGTGGGAGCTTTTTTTTTCCTGCGCTCGTATGAACACTGCAATTGCTACACAGCTCCGTAGCGTCAGTCAGTAGTCAGTACAGCACGCACACCCGAAAGCTCTCCACACGGAGGGGGAGGGGAGAGCGGAGGGGGGGAGGGAGGAAAAAAAAGAAGAGGGCAAGCTCTTGCTCGGACGGTTTGGTTTGCACATCCATGCCTCCAGCTAATGGGACACGCCATGCCAAAAAATGGAAAATGGAAATTACAGCAGTACCTCGACTGTATCCTACCGTGTCATACTTATATACGTTATCATGTATATATGTGCACAGACCTGTGTATACGAGTGTTGTACTTACACTGAACTGCACACATACATGTATACCAGGTACCATTTGTGGCGTCTGAGCCATCCCAAGATACCCTAGCGGGTTTCCTACTGATATGTAGGGATGCATGCGACACGCATACCTGCTGGAATGCCACCATATAATATCACTCAGGGGAGCACCATTTTTTTAGTTGTTACTCGAAGCGTTCGTTACTCCCAAGTGGCTACCACTGGTTGGGGTTTCTAAAGTATGATACAGGCTGGTTCAAGTATACCGCGGAAAATTCAGTCAGTGGCCAATGTCCACGCCGTTTTTTGGAGATAGACCCTGAAATTTGGCACACGTGTTTTATGCGCCCTACCCGAGACTTTAACGGATGTTTTTTTTTTTTTTCCCGTCAGATATTGTGTGTTGTGTAATTTTTCGGGAATTTTGGATCAATTTGGGTCTTAAGAGATCCAAAATTTCCGGCGAAAAAAAACATTCGTAAAACGCTCGAGTAGGGCGCATAAAACACGTGTACCGAATTTCAGGGTCTATCTCCAAAAAACGGCGCGGACATTTGGACTTTTGTGCGGTAAAAGTGCAAAAATAGGCGTTGCCTCGTAATTACTTAGTTTCAGTATATAATCGATTTTGGGCGTTAAATACGACTTAATATGATAATACGCAGTCAGATCTTCAAATATTTGCGTGAAACTTTGCACAAACATGCCTTGGACCACCTGAAGGCGGCTCGTTCAGAAAAAAAAAATGGGAGGAAAACATGTTTTCCTACGGAAACGCCTGACTATTGTTGACCACTTTGAAGGCCTGTGATTGGCCGGGCCACATTTTCGGCGGTAGCGCCAGTTCTAGGTCCTTGAACAAAAAACTGGCGACGTCACCCTCTTCCACTGTTCATGGCGGTCAGTATGATACCAAATATGTGACATTGGAGTTGCTATTGCATGCGGCATTCGTGACTGACGAAATTTTGGGTGATATGCCTGAACCAGCTCGTATACTAAAACAAAGTGAAAAATGATGGGGAAAACAATTTGTCATTTGCTCGATTCGTACAGAAATCCCAATGCTCCGATTTGTTTTTCAGAATTTGGAATTTGGTCTTTTTAGGAGTGGCGTCTGGTGATTCCGATCCACGTGCTCCCCTGTGTATCGCGCTCTCATTTTCTACCTGCGTGTGCTTCTGCGAGTTCGCTTATCTAGCCGAGTGCGCAGCGGTGCCGCCACCCGGGATCCTGACGAGTTCAGGGGTATTCCTGTAGGTGTGAGGGTGTGGGTGATCGCTTCTTTGCGTGCCCCGAACATTGCCAGGTACATATATGAATGTACAGACAGGTACATAAATATGTGCGCACGAGCAGCTCGTGCGGAGACGGCAGTGTAGTTCCAGTATACATTCCTGTATAACATCGATTTCCGAACTGATGCTGCTGCTGCTGCTGTTGGAAAAATGTCGAAATACAGCCTCCGAGCACTCGGAACTCTCTGTCTTCTTCCGACCGTCTGTTCGACACGACTCGGAGATTGATGTGATTTGTGGTTGTTTCACGAGTACGAGGAGACCTATTTCTACTTCTACCTGTACTCATTTATAGAGCTTTACGTACCCAGAGAGCTCGTACGTAGAGCTCCATGTAGAGATGCACCAGCACCAGCAACACGCAGTCGTATACAGCAGCAGTAGTACACACACCTCATTTTTGGGGCAGTCTCAAACTACTTCGTACAGTATGTGAGGCGAGGCAGGGTGTGTCCCACACCAGCAGTGTCGGTATAGAAAAAACGGGAATTCTTGGGTTTCGTGAAAAAATCGAGCCAAAAAATCCTGTAAATTTCCTTATTCCCAACTTCTTGCGTGCATATATACATAAACCAAATAGCCGCAGTATCAAAATGGCAATAGCCTTATGTACTAGGTACGCGAGCTGCCAGAAAGGTTTAATTAACCCTGCACTGCTGCTGTGTTGGCCAAGCACTGCCACTCCTCCTCTGTACTCTGTCACAGACTCTTCAAGACCGAAGGCCTTTTTTTATACTGGTATGTACATACTGTCCCTACATATAAGCACCGTTTTGATTTAATACTAATGTATAAAAGGTGCCTATATTTAGGGACAGGGTGGTAGCATATTGCTGGCCTTTCTATCTATGGTACAGCTAAAAAAACCCGATTCCGAAGTTTCTATGGCATGAGCTCCTATGATACACAGTACCAGGTGCCATATTGGGGCGGAAATACAACGAGCGTTTATACATGGAATAGAAACGGTCCATATATTTCAGCCCAGAGTGGTACCACTTTGGACCGAAATGTAAGGGATCGCTTGGTCTTCATATTCGTAAATAAAAAATAAATGGACCCTGTATTTCGGTCGGGAGTGGTTGGTACGTATACCGTTTATTCCATGCTTTTTTTTAACTTAAGCTGTGAGATTTAAAAAAAAAAAAAACGTAACCCGTTTTGGTGGGCCTGAAGGACTGCACTTCCGTTTAGGGGACAAATTACTTGGGATTGGAGTCAGATATATGTTTCGGTATAATAGTCAGTGCAGTACACAGTATACGAGTACGAGTATACGAAAAGGGTTAAAAGAGAAAAACAAAAAAAAGGAAAACAAAAAAAAGGGGGGGGGAAAGAAGCAATTTTTTCAAGGTTAAGGTTGTGGTGTGAGGTGTGATACTATTAATATATTAATAGTGATACTTCGATCGCGCGTGCTACGAGGTGTGAAGGTTTTCTATAGAGTGGTCTACACAATCTGCCGGTTTTTGTACGCAAAAACGTACTTCGCTTTCATATTGTACTACAGTATTAATAAAAAATCGTAATATACTTCGTACTTTTTGTGGTTTATATGTGTTTTTGTGTGCCAAGACTGGTATAAAGGAAGGGCCCCTCGTAAGATCTGGTGTATACCTTGTTTTTGATCGATCAATCACATTCATGTTGCCCTTTCAGCCTGGTGTATTGATCCTGATAACACTCATAATACCACAATACCACAACGCAGCCGCGCATTTGATTAGACAGGTTGTACCTGGTATTATATACGTATACCGGTATATACCAGGTATATATACCTGGTTGGTATATACCAGTACATGCTGTCGTTGATACCGTAATACATACCGGAAATAACAGCAGTGGCATCGCATGTATTGATGTACTCAGGCATCTACATACCTGGTACCATTATTAAACGTACAACAGTAGTATGGATCTATGGTTTCTGGTGTGTGACATACACTTTCTGTCTCGTGGCTTATGCCCCCCACAGATCTTGTTACGAGTACCTCTCCAGGGCGTGCTGCTTATTGTCGTTATCGTACCGTGCGTATGATAGGTGGGAGGAGCGGTTCGATGCGAAGACAAATTCACACACAGACAGGCTGTCATTGGAGTTCCACCTACCGCACCAGGCACGACTACTATTAATATTAAATTAATACTGCCGTTGCGACCGTTACACAAGAAAAAACAACAACAACATCAGCTGTGATAAGGTGGAGGGTTATGTCGAAATTCTCGCCTACAAAGTCAAGAGATATAATCGCCCCCGGCACACATGTATATAGATATCGCGCGCGTCTGCAGCAACAACAACAACAACAACAACAATAACAACGACATCAGCTATGATGAGATGGAGAATCACGTCGAAATTCTCGCTTAGAAAGATTAGGAGACATAATCACCCTTGGCACAACAGTATAGAGACATCGCGCGCGTCAACAACAACAACAACAACAACAACAACAACAACAACAACAACAACAACAGCTGTGATGAGATGGAGGTTTACGTCGAAATTCCCGTTTACAAAGTCAAGAGATATCACCGCCCTTGGCACGCACACAAGTATAGAGACATCGCGCGCGTCTGCAGAATAACTAAAAAAGTAGTTTGAACCTGCAGCAGTACTCGTTTGTATGTATCATACCACTCTAGCCGGAAACATAACACCCACACGTGGTGGCCGCCGCGATGACAGCCACCGGGACACGCGACACGGTAACAACCAGCCCGGACACTGTTTAGTGTTGGATATCGGATATCGAACGATAGTCGAGTTCGATACAATACCGATAAGCAAACACACAAAAAAAAGAATCGATACGATACGATTTCGATATACGTGACACAGCGGGAAGCTTTCGTTCAGCGTCAGCATGAAAAAACAAGGCGATGCCAGGGGAAGAAGGGCAAAAAACAGGTTCGATATTTCGATATATCGGAAATTCGACATATCGATATATCGAAAGTTCGAGATTTCGAGTATATCGAAAGTACGATATTTCGATATATCGAAAAACAGCAATCGATACGATATCACACACTACCGAAGACACCCGTGGCGGCGAGACCGCCAACGCACCCATCGCGGCAAACAGCCCCAGTAGTTCACGGAACCAGCCACGGCAACTACGGTCACGATACCCAGTGCGACTGCCACCTGCCACAGGGCCTTCGAACTGAAGGATGAGACAGCCCTCACGGCAACCGGTGGTGGAACTCCCAACGCGGCCCCCGCGGCGGGGCACTGGCGGTGGCCGCGGCGGGAGCGATGAGAACCAGCAGGGGAAATATGGAGGGCTGGTCACGGGTCGGGTCAAGCCTCGCGGGTTGGGTCGGGTCGAGTCGGGTAAAAGAGTGATCCGACCCGACCCGTGAGAGTTTGAAAACCTCCTGACCCGACCCGACCGGATCCGACCCAGCCCGTGAGATTTCGAAAAGTTCCTGACCCGACCCGCGGATCGGGTCATGACCCGTGTAAGAGCCCTGAAAAACGGCGGTAAGGGAGATCCGATTTTTTTCGGATAAAAAAAACTGATGCAGATATACAAGAATCCAGAGTCTGTTTTTACCCTTTGTTGCCCTTAAGCCCAACGCCTCAAAAGAGAACGGATCTTCTTGGCACGCACTTCTCTAGCAGACGCTTATGTTAGCACTCACAAATTATCCACGAAAACCACAGCTAAAACTTCTGGTGAAAGTCGTTTCTTCATACGTGTTGTATCGATTTGTACTACTGTATTATAATTAACACGTGCTAGCGCGCAAAATACGAAATGGTCCAATATTTAACATTTTCTCGACTTTTCGGCGACGCTGGCTGGCAACTTTGACTTCACGATATCACCTCGCGAGTCGTTTCTGGCTGCCTACGACTGCTTCCCGGTGCATCCGACGCCCTAACCAACCTCATAATGAGCGTGACTCAACTTCGGGGACAGCGGTTGGTTGCCAGGTACAGCAGTAGTGGGGCCTGTACAAGGCAGCACGAATAACGCGGCCGCTCGATACAAGGCGGTCAAAACCGACCGTCATGACCGGACCACTGCACTCACATGATGGAATGAAAAAGGCGGCCACTCGACATAAGGCGGTCCAAATCTCGCAGCGCTATATATACCGCCTTATATAGGCCCACTACTGAACTCCTACGAAGTCAGTATGGTATGATACGTCACAACAACCGCTTGCAATGAGGCTTTCGCAATCCTCTTCCATAATGGTTCGGGCGTGGGGGTGCGTGTTGTGGTGGGGGGGGTACGCGAACGGACATAGACGGCTCAAAAACGATCCCCCAAAAGTGTCAGGCGGTCGTCTGATTTATTTATTTCGATTTATTGACCTTGGTCTGTCGCTCGTCTGTTCGGTTTCGTATTCGCCACCGTGAGACACGCCCACTGGACCGACATGCTCGGGACCTATACGAGACCCCTGCTATTTGAGCCGTCCGTCTTGTGCTGCTGGTGTCCAAAGCCGTGCCGAGATCAGAGAGCTACTGTAGGCGATGGTGACAGTCCTAGTTGAAGGCTGTATGTACAAAATGTCACTGAGACCTGGACGGATGGAAGCTTATCCCGCCGCGCTCTCTCAAGAACGAGCAGCAAGACAGAGCAGTACCAGCAACCAGCACTGTTCGTAGTTTCCAGATCTGGGTGCCCTGACTGCCCTGCAGTCTGATGAGATCCTATAAGGTCGTTGCATTAGAGGACAGAGCGAGAGAGAGACAGAGAGCGGAGAGAGAGCGGAGAGCTCGAGCTCTCCTCCCGCACGAGGCAAAATTCCATAATAACGCCTGCGAATATATACGCAACACTCTACAACTTTTGTAACCGTCATTGCTGACACGATTCAAACGAACAAGTACCACCACCAGCAAACACCGACCACCACCACCTGCGCTACCACTATCACCACCAGCTATATAGAAGGTGGCCAGTCTTGCAATAGCCCAGTCTTGGCGGTGATCGTGGTGGCAGCAGCTGGTGATGGTGATGGTGGTGGGGACTGATCGATGGTCACACCAGAATAGTGTCATAACCAGGGCACGACTCCACCACACCACCACACACACCACCTGCCCACCACCACCATCAACACCCCACCAGCCAAGCAGCAGGAGCAGCAGAAGCTTGTTGCTCGTGGTGGCTGGTGGTCGTGGTGGTGGTGCTGTGGTTTGGGTCTGTGGTGGCGTACTGGGGTGTTGTTGTGATATTATTGTTGTGTTCGTACGTACTCTTGTGCATAGTGAACGATGAAGCGATATACCAGTATGCCAGTACAAGGGCTCCGTATGGGTATCGAAATTCGCTGGTTGCCAGTACGAGAGTTCGCCGGCACCCATGCTTCGGATAGGAAAACATAAAATATACCTGTAATTTGTTATACAGAGTAGGACTGCTGTAAGCTGGTGTGTATGACCAGAACCTCATTTCCGAGTCTTCCTCAGATACTGCTGTACGTATATACCTGGTATGCATCAGCAGCCCACCCACTAAAATGATAAAATACAAGGTTTTCGCGAGGACGCGCATGGCTTGACAATGAAATGTTGGTGGTGGGTGGTGGTGTTGTTGGTGGGACCAATCAGTTTACGCACCAAAGGACGCACCCAGCAACCCACTCACCCACCAATCCACACCCACCGACCTGTACCCACGTGCTCACCATGCAAGGTTTGTTTGCTGGCGCGTATCGCTTACCCAGGAAACGTCGGTGGTGGGTGGTGTTAGTGGTGGTGGGGCTAACCAGCCTACCCACCAACAGGCGCACTCAGTAACAACTCACCCACCCACCAACCCATACCCACTACGTATGGTACCCACCCAGCCACGACACAAGGTTTCGGCGCTGACGTGCATCGCTTAACACAGTGAAAGCGATCCTACAGCAGTAATAAGATTAAACTCGTATAATGCTGGAACACAGCAGTACGAGTATTAATAGTGTAAGAATAGAAGAACCGACAACCTCAAAGCAGTTATTACTAGTGGAGGTTGACCACTTCAAGGCGTCTGTCACGCTCCTCATTCCTGCCCTACTTTTGCTGGCCGTACCGGTACAGCAGCAGAATCTGGTACTGCTGGTATATTCGCTCGTAGCATACCTATACGTATAATACGTAACAGGTAGTAACGTAAACAAGAGAGACCGCTACCGCTACTGACCTCGTACCTCGTACTGACCTGTATACCAGGGACCGGAATACTGCTGTTGTACATACCAGGTCGCATGAATACAACGAGCAGTAGTGAATAGTTGGTCACGCATCGAACAGCATCCATCTCCAAAACCGTATAGACCCAACAGGCGTCCCGCACAGCAGTTGGAGACGGAAACAAGCCGCCAACGCTGCTCATGCCGTACCAGGTACCTGGTATACTCGTACGAAGCCGCTCTATTTAGTTACACGCAAGGAAGCAGTCACACAGCTATATACATACGTAGTAGTAGAGGTAGGCCTACGTAAGTCTGCCAGTGTCAGTACCTGCGGATGATGGTGCTGACCACCGTTCCCAGGAGGACCCATCCACGCCTCGGCCATCGGCGGGCCCATTTCCACACCTCCTGGCATCCCCATGGGCATCCCTCTCGGCATCCCTTGCGCGTGAGCGTGTGCGTGCGCAGCAGCAGCGGCTCCAGGGGAGGCGTGCATCATAGATGCTCCTTGAGGACCAACCTGCTGCTGTGGGTTGAAGGCCCGTCGAGTGCGGCCCTTTTGCTGACCGCCTGCTGACCCTTCCATTAGAGAGTCGACCAACCGGGAGATGGGGTTGCGGGCGGCCGTCGTTCCATCGGCCGCACATGCCTGCCCACCCACGAGGTTCCCCAGGATGTCCATGTGGAAGGTCTACTGCAACGTGCGCTCCGTCGCGGCGTTCGGTTTGGTGTTGTAGGTTTTGGGTTTTGGGCGAATCGCCTATCACGGAGTTCATGATATAAAGAGGCACAACCTACATGGAAAACAGTTGCTATTCTCCCCCCCCTCCTGGGTGTTCCGGCTCCTCATCGCTCAAATATCTGCTCCAGCTGCACCTCATACTCTGACTCAGACAAACGACAGAACGACGGAACACAACACTGAGCTGCACCTGACAGGCATTTGATCGGACTGCCCCGCGCGACAGAAGGTGTGTGGACAGCAGCCTAAGCACTGACTGCCTCTTGCTGCTGCTGCTGTGTTGTTGTCGTCGTATCGTCGTCGTGTGACTGCCGAAGGGATCCGGACTATTATTATACTGCCTGCTGTATCTCCTTCTAAAATATATAGCACTCGTACATAGCGAAAAGGGTGCTCTCCTCCTCTTGCGATGCACCACGAGATTCTGTTCTATTGGCTCGCCTGGGATCTGTGGGGGGACTGCTGTGTGGTTGGCCAAGACACGAGAAAGCCGCTGCGCGTCGTATCATAGTACCAAAAGAGAGAGAGACAAGGGGCAACAAACCGAAACGAAAGGCAAACGTCCAATCTTTCGGGGGGGTTGATGTTCAGCATTGCACTTGTTCCTGTATGCTTGTGTGTTCTTTCTCCCGCTCTTCCTCTCATGGTTGCGGCTCCCACGTCCATACTCACTCGTAGATATCATAGTTCTATGCCGTTGCAACTGCAGCTGCTGCTGCCGCTGCTGCTGCCGCTGCTACTGCTGCTGCCGCTCCTGTATTTTTTAGCGCATTGAAGTCGCCTGTGTGAGTATTAGGTCTATCAGTTTGCAACACATGAACAGCAACAAAGGGAAATTGGTCGACCCCGTCTCCTCCCTCGCTACGAGTACCTACTATTAATATATTATTCATACGTACCGCCGTCTCACACACTCACCACGACACACGACGCACACGGTGCAAGAAAAGTTTCGTTCGTATTCTGTGCGCGTGCGACCGGAAGCGAGTAGAATAAGACCATTCTTCGGACTTTTCCCACAACCTGTTCTCCACAGCCCAGCCCTGCCCAGTCCCCAAGCTGTACTGATGATGATACTGGTACATATGTTTCGAATATATAGTTTGATACGGGCTATATGAAGGTACGTGTATAGGTACTGCTGCTATCGAGGACGTCCGTCCCTCGTCACACGAGTCACGAGTCACGACGACTCCCGACAAAACAAAATGCACAAGAAACAAAATGTTCTTTTCGAGCGTCTCGAAATGGTCGCGCCTCGTTTTTTATTACGAGCCCTTCGTATATTGAAAGAATCATATTCCTTTGTCGTGTCGAGCTCTCGTACGTAAAGGGTAGAGGGTATATAAGCAGGTACCTGGTATGTCGTAGCAGGTAGCAGGTACACCGGGTTCCTTTCCCTTCCGCGGGTCAGGCGGTTTACCTTCTTTGCCATGTACCTCCGGGTCTCTTCAATCATCAGATAATTTTTCCATACTAGTCTGTGCGGTATAGGCTACAGACTACTACGACGTCCTCGTACTGCTGCTTTGTTGTTGCGTAACAATAACGACGCCGCGTACCTTGTACCCCGTGGCTCCTACAAACAGTACTGCTTGCTGTATCTATCTTCAATGAAGGGTTGGTTAACGAGAAGCGTTGGTTATGTGCAGGACTTGTCGGCACAAAGCTTTGTGCAGGACTCGTGTGATCAATTTCAACATTGCACGTCGGCCCAGAACAACCCGACCCCAGATCTCTAACCCGAACCCGTACCCGAACGCCTACGTACCCTTTGGGAGGCTCGAGGTCGGCAGGGGCAGTCACAAGCGGCTCCGCCGCGTGTTTTGGTGGCGTTTTCCCCAAAAAAACTCCAGGCGACCAAAAGGCCAGCCCCGACCAGTAAAAGACCCGCATCCTCCTGCACAAAGTTTTGCGCCGGCCGCTCCTGCACATTTATAGGGCGAGTCGGCAAAAGGGGTTCGTAGTGAGAATAGCGAATAATGCTGGCCCAGGCTGGATTTATTACTTTGACGTATACATCCTATGGGCTATGACCCTCCTCCCTCCAAAAAAGGGGTCATACCCCATGTATAGTATCGTCATATATACCAGGTAACACACCTATCTTCATCAGTACAACGGCTCCCGAATTTCCTGTTTTCCTGCAAATCTCAGCCTGCCTGCATTCCTTAAGCCCCTCGTTTTCCCATTATTATCATGTATAGCCAGTATAGCCAGCCCCCTTTTGGACCTGAGAGGGAAACAGGGTTTCGAAATATAGTGGCGATAACAAACAGCACCGGCCGAGCTAAGCAGCAGTTCGGGTTGCTGGGGTACTACTTCCAGGGTCCACAACAAACAAAAACTTTACGCATTAATAGTAGTGCAACAAAACCTATTTATTGCGGGCGACCGATGGAAAGACCTGCTATTATAGTACATCTGTACGAGTAGTATAATACGTAAAAACCTTTTCAGTTACGTATTCGTGCGCAATTGTTTTGACTTTTTATGTCGGCGGCTGTCCTTGCGCCCGTTTTATCATATTACGGGGGACCATAGTAAATGGGACCTACGGTGCACTTTAAAAACAGTATATTCCCCTATGTTTACCAACAATATTTGGTTCTGTTTACGTATGGTCCCCCGTAGTAATGGAGATGTCTAATGCGACACTCGCTTGGCATGGTGATGGGTGATGGGTGATGCACTGCTGCTGCTGCTGCTGCTGCTGCTGCTGCTGCTGCTGATGCTTCTGATGCACCCTTGTTGCACGCTCTTCGTGGACATTGACCAGACCGCACTTTTCGCTCTTCAAGCCGGTATATTATACCTGGGGTCCCAAAACGGCCGATGTTGATAAGACTACGACTGTATTACTAGTAGCACTGCTTGTACCCGAGGCCCTAAAGAGGTTTGGAGCTACGAGTAGTATGGAAGACCTGTTCCTTAGGATCATTCGTAGCCAGTAGGGTTGGATTCTATATGGATACGAGTATCAAGCGGGTATCTTGTATCATGCTCCCGCTCAGAGTGGTGCCGTGTCTTGCTATACTACTTAGCACTGTATTGTAAATGATAATCCGTTTTGCGACCCAGGCTGCAGCGACCCCGACCCAAACAATGTGACGAGTTCGGTGTTGAGCGTGTTTATCCGTCGCCCACGGCAGTCCCATGAGTGTCAGCTTGCTAATGAATACTGCTGTAGCAGCAGCTTGAGTAGAAATTGCTGCGCCATCGTCTCTCGTACAACTCCTTTGCAGTCAGTTTTGGTAGCGGACACTGCTGTCGGACGAAACCCAGCAGAAGCCCGGGCTGCTTTGTGCGGCCGTTGCTATCATACTACTGCTGTATTCGTCGTTTGTCTACGTATATATACGAGTATGCCATTTGCCACCCTGACCGATAATATAATCCACATTAGGATGTATCAGATGTATTCTAAACGTTGATTTTATTTCTGGCCTCGGGTAGTAATATTCTGGCTCGGGTAAAAAATAACGAAATGACGAAGTAACAAATAACTTACATATAATATGTGCAACAGCCTATTTCGGGGGGCCATAGTAAATAAGGGACCAAATATTGTTAGTAAAAATAGGTAAACATACAGGGTTTTGCATGTACCGCAGGCCCCTATTTACTATCGTCCCCCCGTAGCAGTAGCTTTATAAAAGCAGTTCAGTGTGAAGATATCACCCCCCGTACACGATCAGAGTCCTGTGTACCACGCCTTAGTTGCGTCTATACCAGGGGCCAGGCTGCCTGATTCACTTTTTTTGCGGGTTTCCTGGTGGATGAAGGCGCGGGCGTGGTCGTAGACCCATCTCAGCCTGTATGTACCCTGAACCCAAAACCTTGCGCTTGAAACCTTGTTTGTACCAGAGGTATAGTCCATCCATCGAAAATTGGTCAAGTCCAGGCAATTGCCGTCGGATGCTGTCATAATTGACCTATTACGGGAGACTTATAGTAAGCAGGACCAAATATTGTTAGAAAAAAAATGTAAATATGTAGGTTTTTGTGTGTACCGTAGGTCCTATTTACTATGGCATCATTAGCCCACCCCGTAATAATGTGAATCCCTGCGAATCGAACAACGCTATATAATGTCTGCTTACTGCACTGCAGCGTAGTATCTATATATGTGTCGTAGTTTTGTGACCACAGAATTGGTACCTCTCTAGGATGAAGAATCGGCACGGACACTGGGTGTGCTGGATGTCGACGGGTATATATATACGTAGAAAGGACGGTTTAATGCGAAGAACACACACACATATAGGCGCAATTCGACGCGAGTCGACGAGCGAAGAAAGGGCTCAAGTCTCCGCTCGCGATGCAAAATGCCAAGGCACGAACCCGTACGGAGTGGGGAGGGAGGAGAGAGAGCCTGTTGTTTGACCCCGGATGATCTGAGTTACGACTGCTAGGAGGGAGTGAAAAGAGAAGGGCGAAGATAGTAAACGGGAGGAGAAAAATACATCTACTGCTACTGCTGTGCTGCTGTATATACTAAAAAAAAGGGCAGCGGCCAAAAACAGGTATACCTGGTCCGTTTGCGGCCAAGAACAGGTACATACTTAAAATCAAGTCAAAAACGCACTCCACGTGCCCTGCCATTGGTCCAAAACTCGTTGTACCTGTTTTTGCCTCTTTAAAACCCAGGTATACCTGATTTTGTCTACTCTGCTTGACTTTCACCCTTTTTTTGTCGTTTTTAAGCCAATCAGAGGCCCTTCATAGTTCCACCCTATGCCCTCTAAACAAATGCCGACGTACGCGGAGAACCCCTCCCCCCTTCGCACCTCGCACCACACGCCACACTCGAGCGACACACATATCTGCCTGCACACCTACGCCTTGCCTACGCCGAAATACTACGAGATAGAAGGCTCCCTTTCGGGATTGTGGTTGACTTGGAATACCAGGGGTGTCGCAATCTGAGAAGGGAGAATACAGCAGCAGGCGTTCGTTCCTCGTACTATTAATAGCAACTACTCGTATACGTAGCCACCGGGCGAGCACGAAGAACATGAAAACACTCTACTTTGCGTTACAAGGAACGGCAGGTTCGTGGGGTGCGTTTTTAACTTGATTTTAGTATTACCTGTTTTTGGCCCGAACGGATCCGGTGTACCTGTTTTTGGCCGCTGCCCTAAAAAAAATACCGACTAAGTAAGTAGTGCCTCTCTGTTCGGAAATATAAGGGCTCTGTTAGGCAGTGATACGATGAACGAATTGTCCGTACATTTTCCCGTCCAGAGTGAGTGGTATCATAAACGTTACGCTTCTCGGCTATACATATGTTGTAATATATCGGGTATGATGTGCTCGCATAAAAATAGATGCGCATTACGGGGGACCATAGTAAACACTAGTAAATAGGACCTACGGTACACACAAAAACCTACATATTTCGCTATTTTTTCTAGCAATATTTTGTCTTACTTACTACTGTAGTGTTTACTGCTGTGGTCCCCCGTAATAGTATTAAAAAAAATTAAAAAAAACAACAGCTGTGAGCTCGAGGATTTCGTCGAAGCTCATCTTGGCTAGCTGAGTGTAATACTTCGATCGCGCGTACTTACGGATTTTATATGTCCTCATGTAGGATGTACATCCCGTATGAGGGGGACACAATCTGAGGCTGTAGAATTCAGGAAGTGTGTATCTATAGCAGGTACGTAGTGCGTATGATATGTACGGTGCGTAACGAAACGAACGCGCAGAAACATCCGCGAGTTGTATATACGTAAAGCCTGGCTCGATGCAAAGCCTTTTTCCAACTACTAACTGCTAAAATTTGCCTCGTACTGCTTCTGCTGCTGTATTATAATTTCAAGTGTTTTTGCCCTCATGACTCATGACGGGAGTGCAGCGCTAAAAGGGTTCAACTTGGATTTCGTGAGCGGGAATCAATGTTATGATGCGTCAACCATCTTGAGACCCACCTTGCTACTATTAATATAAATATGTACGAGTATATACATATATGATTAACTCCTATTGGGAAAAGTTGTCCGAAGTAAATGACTGCTGCTGCTGCACCTTTTGCCGCGCGACGAGAAGCAGCCCGGACTTTTCTTTTTCTTTCTCTTACTGTCGTACCTCTGGTAATACTGTTGTAGCCCATAAGCGCGGGCCAATTGGCTGTATGGCCTACATGTATGATTTGACATATTATATGATATATATGACTATTAATGGAGATCAGGGATGCGTATTTCCCGGTAGCGGTAATTACCCGAAATTAATAGGGCTCGAGGTAATATTTTTTCCCAGAGGAAATTATGTTTGCGTCCCCTATCCCCGGGAAAATAACGCCTCCATATAGAATGGAAACCCCTTTTTTTCATTTTTTTCATGTTCCTTCATTTTTTTTTAAAACGCTGCTACGTACGAGTAAGCTGTGCAGCAGAGCAGAGCGCTGCGTAGGCGCCCACAGGCCCCTGCTATATCACACAGATATCCTACAGAGGAATTGGATGTAATGGCGAGCGGAATCATCGAAGGAATGTACTATATAAATATTATAAAATATAATCATATATATGAGCTAGCATATTCGAATGGAAAGGGTGAACTCGGCGCAGATGCAGCTGGGACGCTGGGATTTCGTTGAGGCGTCCAGCGTCCATGTTTTCAGTTTCTGGTCGCGGAAAAAATCGCGATCGCTACGA